>BQNB010002983.1:34587-114915 GCA_026074375.1 Tanacetum coccineum
ACTAAATTGGGGAGGATTGTTGAAAAGTAAGTGCAATTGTGAGAATCGGGCCATACTTAGAAATGGGTTTGGAGGTGCAGAGTGTACACCCATCAAGTCACTGATTCTTCCTGAATCTTTTAGTGGTTAGTTGATGCTCATGTTCATCAGGGAGTAACTCATTAGAAAGGTGAATCTTTCAGTGAGTTATCTCATCAGCGAGTGATACTCATCAGCAATGATCTCATCAGCGGGTATGCTTTTCAGTGAGCGTGCTGATGAACTTTGTGCTGATGAATTATTAACTCCCTTGTAAATGTTTGTAACCACATTGACCTATTAAATGGGCAGTTTCAACATTAACTTAATGACCATAATTATGGTCATGTAACCACTATGCATTCCTGAAATTCATAGAGGAGGTTATGAGATTAATTGGCCAATTAATGCTCTTAACTCCTTTTGACCGGGAGTTACAAACTATTTTGATTAAGAGTTTTCAATCCTATAAATTGAGATGGATACTTGCATTGAAAACACACATAAACATAAACACTTAAGGCTGGATGGAGTGGTGGTGGTAAACCCACCTGACACATCAGCGCCACATTAACTTTCTCTCTCCAAATAAAACTCACCTTTCAACCGTAATAAGAACCCACCTTACCACTAAAACTCACATTTCATTAAAATACCCACTTAATATAAAATATACCCCACTATATACCCACATACACTCACAACTAATTAAAATACAATATATATAAAGAGAGGGGCCTACCATTTATCAAACTCACATATGTGAGTTTACCACATAGTGTGCACCAAATTCATACGAAACTCACCATGGAAATGGAACTCACCTAGGTGAGTTTTACCACCGAAGTGGCACTCGCGCGTGAGTGGTAAACTCACCTAGGTGAGTTTACTCCCACTCCGTCCAGCCTAAAGGCGAAAGGGTTTCAGTATTGTGCCTAATTCAAGAACATAATATTTGATCTTATCCTAAAGAGATATTCGTGATACTGAGGCATTAGGGTCAAATATTTTCTTTTGGAAAGTAATTACATGTTTCTATCTGATATCCGGTTACCATTGATTATTTTCACCATGTTCTAGGAATTACACAACCAACATTAGCATTTATAAAATTACAAAAACGTTAGTTTTTCAATGCTCTTTGAATAAGCATTTAGTACTTAGCATAACGTTATTTTACACATTAAGATTATAGCTACATCTAATCTATCAAACACTTTTATAAATTAAACTACTATTATTAACTGCTTACTGTTACTGTTAACTACTGCTAGTTTCAAAAAACACACCCTAATTCTACAAAAGGCTATTGGTTCTGCTATTTACCTGTTTCATTGGTTTTTAAGAATTTCATACACACAAACTTGATTTCTTTATAAACTTTGGCATGCAATAAAAAGTTTATACACATGAACTCTCTATGTCACTGAAAGTCTATAAACTTGTTTATAAACTTTCCCTGGAACCAAGTGGTTACAATTTTTTGTCACATGTATTCAAAATACAACCAGACTAAAAATCTGCATGTTCTTTTCAAAAAAACACTAGTGTATCCTTTTGTAGTTAAAGACATGATACATGATGTTAGATATAAGAAAAAGACTCGGTCACTCCGTGTATTTTACAGTTTATCATAGCTCGTAGTTTAAAGTTAATCGTAAGACATACGGTATTGGGTCGGGTAATAAACTCACACGTGTAAGTCCATACCATGGCCTATGGGCTGGTTAGTAAGAACTATAAATACCTCTTCCATCCCATAGAAGAGGTGGTTGGTCATTTTATAATACAAGTTTTACTTTCTCTCACTATAAGCTTTTCTCTCTAAGATTCGGCCAATCCACTAATCTACTGTTGTGTTATGATATCCAAGTTCTTACAATTGGTATCAGAGCTCATGGGATGATTAGATCGTGTGTGTGTGTGTGCGTTTTGTTGCTTGGTTTAGATCAAAATTTGTACTTTTTGAGGTTCTTGGCTCGTTTTCCATTTTTCATAGATTTTGATGTTTATAATGTTAAAGCTTAGGTTTTTGTATTAGTTGTAGCCTTGTGGTACCTTGTTGTGCAAAAGAAATCAAGCAAAAACGTTCAAAAGGGTGATTTTAGGTGTAAAAGTTCATTTTTCTAGCCGACGGTTTGGCATTCTGTTCTCATTTCATCGCAGCGGTTTGACATACTCGTACACTGTACTGGCGTCTGGCGGTTTGTTAGTTTGTACACTGACAGCGGTTTGTCCTGTTAGGCAGCGGTTTGTCAGGAAGTTAGTGACAGTGGTTTGTCGTATTCTGTAGTGGTTTGTCATCTAGTGACAGTGGTTTGATAGTAGTGGTTTACTCGAATTATTATCATAGCGGTTTGCTAGATATCGGTTTACAGATTTCGAAGATTTATATTTTTCTTGGCAATTTAGGAAACAAACCTCTGGTGTTTTGTTTTTTAGGTAGCGGTTTGGCAGTATTTTTTTCGTAGAGTTTTACCAGAATTTTTTAGTAGCGGGTTGCCAATCCAGCGGTTTGTCCTTAGCGGTTTGCTTACAGGTTTTGAAGATTTTTACCTTATAGCGGTTTACTAATCGAACCTCTAGCGGTTTGAATTCTAGGCAGCGGTTTGGCTGTTATTTCTTCGTAGCGGTTTGATAGTAGCGGTTTGGTTTAATTTTCTTCTTGACAGCGGTTTGACTAGGCAGCAGTTTGACCTCCTAGGCAGCGGTTTGAGACACTTGGACAATTTCCAAACTTTTAACCTTTGGACTCAACAACCTAAAACAACAAAACACTTAATTTAACTTCACCACTTTTAACATACACTCACTAATCATTGAACGATCAACTCATATCAATTCACAATCACTTATTATGGCTAATCTTTCTGAAGATATCCAGTGTGCCGGTTCCGATACCCACCCACCAATGCTTGATAGGACTGATTTTGAGTCTTGGCAACAACGTATTTGTTTGTATTGTCTGGGAAAAGATAATGGGGTAAACAAACTTTAGTCGATTAATGAAGGTCTATTTAAGATGGGAAAGTTCAGAGAAACACTCGCTGAAGGTGCTGAAGGTGCACTTCATCTAGGACTAGAACGGGATAGAGTCTTTGCAGACCTTACACCAGAAGAAAAGGAGAGGTTTAAAGCTAACATTCGTGCAACAAATATCCTACTTCAAGGTTTACCAAAAGACATCTACACACTCATTAACCATTACACTGACGCCAAAGACATTTGGGATAATGTGAAGATGCTCTTTGAAGGTTATGAATTAACGAAAGATGAACGTAAATCACAATTATACGATGAATTTAAACACTTCTGTCAGAACAAAGGAGAAACCATTCACGAATACTATGTCAGGTTTACCAAGCTCATTAATAACATGAGAAACATCAAGATGACTATGCCCAAAATGCAGCTTAACTCAAAGTTTGTGAACAACATGTTACCTGAATGCGGTAGATTCATGACTGCAGTCAAACTGAACAGAGGATTGAAGACATCTAACTATGATCAGCTGTATGCTTACTTGAAGCAATACGAGGCAGATGCTAATGAGAACAAGATGATGTTGGAAAGATACACTCATACGAGGCTATGCATCCTCTTGCCTTAGTGTACCAACAGTTCACCTCAATCAGTACCCCTTCACAATCCATCGTTGATACCACTAATCTGACATATGTCTCCCATCCATTTAACTATCACCATAATTATGCTGATAACAACAACCTGATACAGATCTTACCACCACTGAGATGATTTAATCATGAAACACTTAAACTATAAACCAGTTCCCTAACTCGCCAATCCTACAAAACACCATTCACAAATGAATCAATCACAACACAGAACTTCAACTAACACAAGAAACCAAGCGTTACAGTTCCAAAACGGCAGGGTTGTATGTTCTGAATGATTTTTTATTTCCCAAGGGTAAGATCAAACGAGAAGGTCTAGGGGCAACTATGCTGAGGGGGAGCAGTTGCATCTAGAAATGGGGGAGTTCAGAACAGAGTTGGCAATGCAAATCATGGTCAAGTTGGTCAAGCAAAGCCTATTAAGTGTTATAACTGCAATGGAATAGGGCACATAACAAGACAATGCACTCACCCAAAGCGACCGCAGAATTCAAAATACTTTAAAGACAAGATGTTGATGCAAGCTCAGGAGAATAGAGTGTTTTTGGATGAAGAGCAGTTATTGTTTATTGCAGGTGGACAGACTAACACGTTTGATGATGATGTGGATGAGGCACCAGTACAAGATTTGGCACTCAACGAGGACAACGTCTTTTAAGCTGATCAATGTGATGCTCTTTGTATATAAGTGTTGATGAGGCACCTACCAGCGAGCGCCATGATACCATGTTTCATGGCAAATTTGCGAGTCACAGCCGACTAATAGTTGTGCGAATGAAGTCTTGGTCCATGCAAATGATTCGGAGACATTCTATATGCGATACAAGATCATGATAACTATCTTGATAGTGTTGGTGAGTATCATGAAGTACATGAGATGCAAAAACAGAACTGATGTGTCGTAGTGATGCGTTAATGAAGTAGCGATTTAACATTTTAAATTTATATTTTTCCGACTTAACCAAAAACAACACTTTAACGGGCAGTGTACCCGGTCGGTGGTAGATTCGTGGTAAGTAGGGTGTCGAACACTTGAAGCGAGGTTAAATCTTTCAATTTATTAATACTTTGGTTTACTAATCTAAGTTAATTCTAATCTAAGTTCAACCTATGCTAATCCTATGTTAGTTCTAATCCTAATTCTAACAGGTTTTAAACTGCGGGGGATTTTTTAGATGATCTGAGAGACTGGCACGGGTTTGGTGGTGACTACAATCAATTCAAGACACTTTAACCCACGCAAGCAAATTAACAGAAGATAAAAGAGCGGTCAAGCCTTATAATAGAAAACTGTATTAGCCATCATTAATCCGATTAGAAGTTGGTTTATTTATTCAGTGCAATGATTACTTATCTCGAGGTGGTATATCATTCTTAGGCTTAGGCGGGACTTCTTCCTAAGACCTAGACACATTAATTCTGTTATAATTAAAGCATCCGCATAAAGCATCCTAATATACTGATTATAATTCATCTAGAGGACGACACAGTGTATGTCGTACTAACCCAGCTCATAGAGACTTTACCCACTTACTGCTTAACGGTAACTTGTGCTAGGTGGTAGTCTACAATCCAAACTATACCAATGATCAGAACGTTAGTACTAGGCAACCACCTACAATGGTACAACCAGTTCAATCGAGGCAAGCAAGACGTTATTAGTGATCCTATTTGTTCCACCTATACGCATTACTATATGGAGAGCTATCCCGGACTCTTAGCCTACGCCCAAACAACACCGAAGTTCTAGCGCATTAAATATGTAGGACTAGACCCAGTTGAATGATAGGTCGCATACTTAAGCACGTAAACAAGTATCATGTGATAAACATAATCAATAAATTCAACGATAAATTAAGAAATCAAGATATAAACAAATCCAAATATTCAGATCTTCATAATAATGGCTAACACCCGAAGGTATTAGCCTTCAAACATCATAATTAATACAAGAGTAATGGCTAAGCTAAGGTAAACTAACCGAGTTAACGAATGATACCAAAAACTGAACGATTACAAAAGTATAAGAAATTACACGTTGTCTTCTATGGATTGGAATGCGTTGCAAGACCTCTTATGCTCTTTTTCTCCTCTGAAAATTGACTTTTGTGGTTTAGGTATCGAGAATATGATTTAGCACACTTAAAACTCGTTTTTGAGTTTTGTATTTATAGGGTTTGGAAGTCGGTTCGATACGGCGTATCCAAGGGTTTCGATACGGCGTATCCAAGGGTTTGGATACGGCGTATTAGAGTTTCTTGGAGTAGGGACCACACTTGATATCTTCCAGAATATTCACATACTATATCTTGAATACGGCGTATTGAGCTTCTCTGGATACGGCGTATTGAGCTTGTTCCCTTTGTGGTCTTTGGTGAGTGCAGGCAAGGATACGCCGTATCTTCCTTGATGGATACGGCGTATTGGTAGTCAGAATCATTAATCTTCAAAATATCTTCGTTTAAGCTCTAGAATGCGCGCCTTTTGCTAATATTCACCAAGTACTTCGTAATTACTGCAATTCTCAAATATAAATGATTAAGTAACAATTCTTTGCAATAATTATATAAAATGGGTTAAATACATAGGATAAATGATGCTATAAAATAGACTTTATTTGATGTCATGAAACATCCCCCTACTTGAATCCTACTTGTCCTCAAGTAGCCTTTAGAAGTTTATAAAAATGTATCCCTAAGGATATTTTACGTTAAAGCATTTATTTGATCTATCACAAGTACACAACCAAACACCTCACGAAATAGGAAGATGAAAACACTCAAATCACTCAACTAATTTATGTGGTAACATGTAATTAATTCGCTTAATTGCTCGGTCGTGACGAGTATTTTATCATAAGCTTGGCAAGGATACATATCTCCACCGCTAAAGCTAAGGAGTAACAAGTTTATAAAGGTAAATATGGGTTTATATAAGAAGGCTTAGGGTTGATTACTCTAACTAATCTTTATCGATACCAATATTTCAGGAGGGCGACAAAGACCACACATACACACCCGTAACGACGGGATAGACACATGTGACTGCTCACTCCCACCTTGAATAAGCTAAAGAGTAGGAATAGTAGAGTAATATAGGGTATGGATCTTCTAACTTTCACCAATAGTAATAAACCAACAAGGCAGCTGAGACATGCATACATGGCCGTAACGATGGAATAGACATGCACGCTCGATCACATCCTCATTCGCGTAAAACCCATGGTTAATGATTAGGAAAGGGAATTAAATTGTTGTTAAATAAAAATTACGAAACAAATAGATTAAGTCTAAAATACAAGTTGCTAGACACTTTTTCCCGACCGTTACCATGATAAAGACACAACTATTTACAACGTCTTGATCATAGATAAAAAACAACAACCTAAGTTGGCGTTCCCGTAACGGTCAACTTCCCAAACATCCCATACTTTACATACTTTACAAGGCAAGTGGCGATATCTTCCACTTTATACAATACTCTACATCGTCGATTTGTATCAACGAATAATCGATCCTTCGTGTAATTCCTTCGGTAGTTGCGAAACGATTATCTTCAAACTTTCCTTCTCTTTTTTATTGCGATTTTTCTAATTTTTTTGATTTTTTTCTTTTTTTACTAACACTATACTACGAAACTCGGTGTAGTCTCACCATCTTCACGATCATAATAATTTCGGATAATTCCTTCGGTAATTCTTCGTTCTTCGGACGTACCATTAATTGCGATGGTAGCAAAAATACATGAGTTTTGACTATAATATACATTCCCATTTGCAATGTGCAAATTTCTTCCAACCTTACCAAAATAAACACAAGACTTAGGAAATACAAACTTTACACTTTAAGCAACTAGCAGCTGTAAAATAAACTTAATCTAACAGGGTAGGCTAAGGTGTAAAGGTGTAACGAAACAAATAATTGGTGTAGTTCCTAAAGGATTGGCTCTACGGGTTGTTCTAGGGGTATCTTACTCTTAAAATGAGAGTAAACAAAGGGTTTATACGGGGGTTAACTAACCAGTGTAGTTAGTTAATAAGCAACATGTAAAGATGATTTGGGTGTAATCCTAAAATTTACCAATTTAAACAATTTACTCCATCTAAATCCATAGTACTCATTATTGCGGTCTCGAATAGATATACCAAGCCAAGTTCTAAAGTCTACAACATCACCGGCACACTCATATTTTTGTGGAATTTGGGTAAACATTTAGAAACGGATAGGTTAAATCCTCACAATATCTAACAAGGGTTATTGTGTGCGGGTTATGTATCAAGTAATTTCACAAAAGTATGCTTGAATTTTTTTAAAATTTGAGCATAATTTAAGCATTTTAGTGTGAAAAATAAAACAAGTAAACATTCTAATTCCATCCCCTCACTTGAATTATACAACATCCTCCTTGTATATATAAAACATTAAATACGGGAAGTAAAAAAGAATTAGAATGAGAAACCCCTATGATATTTGCTCGGTAGATTCTCCATGTTGAGTTATTGAGCAAGAATGTGTGTTGAACAGCCGTCTTGAAGTTTCAAGACTCCAACACTTTAAGATCTCTATATTTGTAAATTCTCTACCAATATTCGTCGATATTTCTTTCACGAGGTCCTGTATAAAACATAGGAAAAAAAATGTGTATTCCTATCTTGGTACATACGGTTAATTTAAACTAAACAAAACAAACTAAATACGGGTCAGTTTTGGTGAATACGCCGTATCATGTGCATGAATATGCCGTATTGCCAGAATTGATAATAATGTTTTTAAAGTGCATAAAAAGTAAAGACTGATAACGTCTAGACAATCAATATGCCGTATGATATGGAGCGGATACGCCGTATTGATGTCTGGGAAGACAGACTCGATAAACGTAAATAACAATCCGGGTCGTCTCCCGGGAAGCACTTTTGTTTACAGCGAAGTCTTTAAGTTAGACTTGTCTTCAGCTTCTCTTCACGTTGTATCTTCTTCAAATTCTATCACTTCTTCTACATCAATATGTCTTTCGTGGTACTTTTTTAACCGTTGTCCATTGACTTTGAAGCTGACTCCGTTTTTATCTGTGATTTCCACGGTCCCATATGGATACACAGTTTTTTACCACATTTAGACCGTACCATCTCGATTTGAGTTTACCCGGATGCATCTTGAATCTAGAGTTACATAGCAATACTAGGACTCCTACCTTGAAATCTTTGTCCCCTCGAAGCCTAGAGTCATGCCATTTCTTAGTTCTTTCCTTGTAGATCCTGGTGTTCTCGTATGCACTATCTCTTAATTCCATCAATTCATTAAGTTCCATGAAACGGTTTTTTGCTGCTGCTGTGAGATCCATATTACATTGTTTAAGCACCCAATATGCTTTATGTTTGATCTCCACAGGCAAGTGACAGGCTTTTCCATAAACCAATCTAAAAGGTGTGCATCTTGTGGGCGTTTTGTAGGCGGTTCTGAATGCCCATAATGCATCGTCCAGCTTTTCGGACCAATTCTTCAGATTATATCCAACTGATCTTTCTAGGATACGTTTAATAGCTCTATTGGTTACCTTGGTTTTCCCATTAGTTTGGGGGTGATATGCTGTTGACAACTTATGAGTTACTCTGTATTTTTGTAAGGCATTTTCCAACTGAGAGTTACAAAAATGTGTCCCCTGATCACTAATTAACGCTTTAGGAACTCTAAATCTTGCAAATAGCCTTCTTAAAAATTTAATCACAACGCAATCATCGTTTGTAGGATGTGCCTGGGATTCAACCTATTTTGATACGTAATCAACCGCTACTATGATGTATTTGTTACCCTTGAGTTAGGAAAGGGTCCCATAAAGTCTAGTCCCTATATGTCAAATACATCACAAACCTGAATATTGTTTTGAGGCATCTCATTTCTTGATGATATGTTTCCTGATCATTGACATGCATCACATCTCATCACGTAATCTTTGGCATCCTTAAAGATACTAGGCTAGAAGAATCCAGATTCGTAAACTTTCCTTTCAGTCACTAACGCACTATGATCCCTCAGTTGGTCCAGAATGACAATGTGCTAAAATTTCAAAAATTTCGTTTCTAGCAACACATCGTCTCATTATATTGTCTGGGCATAGCTTGAATGCGTACGGTTCATCCCAAAAATAATTCTTCACTTGAGAAAAAAATCTTATTCTTTTTTCAGGTGTCCAATTCGGAGGCATAATTTTTCCAGCGAGATAATTAACATAATCTGCATACCATGGTTCGTCATTATTGATCTCGGTCTTTAATGCCATAAGATGTTCGTTGGGAAATTCATCAACGATCTCCTCTTCCGTGAATGTACTTAACTATGGGTTTTCAAGTCTTGACAAATGATCTGCAGCTAAGTTTTTTGCCCCTCTTTTATCCTTAATCTCGATGTCAAACCTTTGAAGAAGCAGAACCCACCTTATGAGCCTTGGTTTGGCGTCCTGTTTACTAAACAAATACTTTAAAGCAGAATGATCGGTGTAGATAATAGTTTTTGATAAGACAAGATGGGGACGAAACTTATCAAAAGAGAAAACAACTGCAAGAAGTTCTTTCTTAGTGGTGGTGTAATGTTCTTGGTAGATTGGTTAAAATTTTCCATCTACCCTTTGTCCCAAGACGGCTCCAATAGCGAAGTCACTAGCGTCACACATCAATTCAAAGGGCACATTCTAATTGGGCGAAATTATGATATGCGCGGTGGTTAATTTATCTTTTAAAATATTAAACGCCTTTTTGCTATTATCAGAAAAATCAAATTTCGCGTCTTTCATTAAAAGTTTTGTCATTGGTTTAGAGATCAATGAAAAGTCTTTTATAAATCTTCAGTAAAATCTAGCATGTCACAGAAAACTTCTAACTCCTTTTACGTTTGTTGGGTATGGCAACTCAGCTATCACATCGATTTTAGCTCTATTGACCTCAATACCTACCCTCGAAATTTTATGTCCTAAAACAATCCCTTCTTTTACCATAAAATGGCATTTTTCCCAATTCAACACCAGGTTGGTTTCTTCACATCGAGCAAGCATTCTATCTAAATTAGCTAGACAACAATTAAAAGAATTACCGAATACCGAGAAGTCGTCCATGAATACTTCCATAAAGTCTTCCACCATGTCATGAAAAATTGCCGTCATGCATCTTTGGAAGGTATCTGGCGTGTTGCATAACCCAAAAGGCATTATTCGGTAAGCAAAAGTCCATAAGGACAGGTGAATGTTGTCTTTTCTTGATCTTCTGGTGCGATTAGAATTTGGAAGAATCCTGAAAATCCATCAAGAAAGCAGTAATATTCATTCCCACATATACGTTCTAACATTTGATCAATAATGGGAAGAGGGAAGTGATCCTTTCGAGTTGCATCATTAAGTTTACGATAATCGATGCATACTCGCCATCCTGTAACCGTGCGAGAGGGAATTAATTCATTATTGTCATTCAGAACTACAGTCATTCCTCTTTTCTTTGGCACAACGTGAATATGACTAACCCATGAACTATCTAAGATTGGATAAATAAGACCGAAATCAAGCAGCTTAACTATCTCGTTTTTCACCACTTCTTGCACTTTTGGATTTAAACGTCTTTGGGGTTGAATGACCGGTTTGAAGTCATCTTCCATTAGAATCTTGTGTGTGTAATATGATGGACTGATTCCCTTGATGTCTGACATTTTCCAAGCAATCGCTCCCTTTCGTTTCTCCAATACTTGTAAAAGTGAACTTTTATCTTTATCAGACAATTAAGATGAAATGATTATAGGAAAGGATTTGTCACCATGCAGGTAAGCGTATTCTAAGTGGTTAGGCAAATATTTCAGCTCAGGTTTCTTCTCATCGATCTCGTTAGCACTAGCCGAATAAAGGTGTTCTCTTTCAAGTTTAACAGGTTCCGCTGTTTCCTGGACAACTGAATACGGCGTATTGATAGACGCGATACGCCGTATTGGTTCATTAGAATCATTATTGTTATTACATTCAACAGGTTCACAGTCTTCTAAGTCTGATTGATCAATTGATTTTTCTAGCCCTCTTGATAGAAACGAATCAGGTTCATCATTTGCCAGTAATTCTTGAGCTTCTGCGTTGATTGTTTTGTCCAAATCATCAATCTCGTAGCATTCATCGTTAATGGGCGGTCTCTTGATTGATTGATCCACGTCAAAGATCACTTCATCGTCACCATCCCTTAGTGTTATCTTTTTGTTGAATACGTCTATCATTGCTTGAGCGGTTGCCAAAAATTGCCTCCCTAAGATAATAGGAACTCTTGAGTCTTCGGGCATATCTAAGATAACAAAATCAATTGGAAGGACGAATTTATCAACTTTTATGAGCACATTTTCAATTATCCCTCTTGGGTATTGGATTGATCTATCCGCGAGTTCTACGCTTATTCTAGTAGCCTTTGGTTCACCTAACCCTAATTTTTCATACATTGTGTATGGCATTAAACTTATGCTAGCCCGTAGATATGCTAAAGCATTGTTGATATGCAATTGGCCGATGTCACAAGGAATAGTAAAACTCCCTGGGTCTTTTTCTTTTGATGGAAGCTTGTTTAACAATACTGCTGAGCACATTTCATTCATAGTTATCGTACAAGCTTCTTCGAGTCTGGCCTTATTTGTCAGCAAACCTTTAAGAAATTTAGCATACTTTGGCATTTGGGCTAGGGCCTCGATGAAAGGAAGATTTATGTGGAGCTGCTTTAGGTTTTCTAAAAACTTCTTCTGCTGAGCTTCTTCTTTTTCCTTCCTTAATCTTCGAGGAAAGGGAATAGGTGGTGCTTGGATCTTATTTGAAGGCTGGGCATCAGGTTCGTTGGTTTTTTGAGGTTGATCGTTGGTGAGGATTTCATTTGATTCAACTGGCTCATCGTGATTTTCTGCTAGAGGTTCTTCGGTACGAACGTTGGTATCATTATTTTGAGCATCTTGAGTCGTAGTTTTTCCTCCTCTAGTAGTCACTCCTTTAACTTCACAATCAATCGTTGGAGTATTATTGATCACTTTTAACAACTCTTGTACTCCAAATCTGAGCTCAATTAACGAATTGTTTCGTTCTTTAAATAAGATCTCGTTTGTTGTTTTGAAGTCACAGATGAATGCCCTCATCTCATCGTGTTCACGTTTTCCTTCGTCAATGAACTTGTATAACATTTCCTCCATCGTTAACTTTCTTTCGGGATAGGTAAAGTGATATGGACGAAGTCCGGATGCTGCTCCTAAAAAGTAAGACATGATTCAAAGTAAAGCAATTCAAGGAAAATAAACTTGCAGAAATATATTAAACTTTTTTCAATACGCCGTATACAAATGATTGAATACGTCGTATTGCTGATCAGAACGAATACGTTGTATTGGACAGAAGGTTGGATACGCCGTATTCAATGAAAGTGGATACGCCGTATCGAGTTATTGACTAGAACAGCCCTCTATCGAGATATTTCTCCTCGAACAAATGTATTGGAAACACACATTCAAATCTAAAAATCCCCTCATCTCTATGCAAGCATCAAATTAAATAATTACAATAATCTAATTTACACTACTCCTAAGGGTTAGATCTAATGTGCGTATCCATCCCACCAAAACATAAGATAAAAATAAAGATTAATTTTCCACTCCGACAGTGGCTCCAAAAACTTGATGTGTCGTTGTTGTAGCGTGTAATTTATGATAGTTCAAGTTTTACAAATTTATATTTTGCCTGACCTTCCTACCAAACACAAAAACCCCTTTACAAACGGGCACAGAATGCACCCCCCCCCGAACGTGGGTCGGTCCAGAGCTACCCCGTACGCCTCGCCCTACGCCTTGGTAAGTAGAGCCTGCCATACACCCCAAACACACCCCCACACCCAAAAACGAACACTATGAAGCCACAGACAGGTTTACCCAATATCACTCCATTTATTTATATTTTGGAATATCCTTATCCTAAAGTCTAATTCTAAGTCTAAGTCACAAAACACCCCCTCTTCTCTCTATCCTATATTAGTTTTAATCCTAATTTCTAGCAAGGTAATAAAGGGCCGCCCCCAACCCCCCCCCGTCCGTCAGCATTGAACCGCTGACTATGCCCCCATACCCACCACAATCCCCTACGAGTTCCTGGTTGGTGGACTAAAATAAAATTACAAGACACTTTAATCCCACACAAGCATTCTCTATCAACAGAAGATAAAAGATCACGGGGCACGAGCCTTATGATAGAATATGTCCTCTCTAGCATCATTATCCGATTAGAACGTTGATTTCCGTTTTATTCAGGTGCAATGATTACTTTATCTCGAAGAGGCATATCATTTTATAGGACTTAGGCGGGCTTCATCTAAGACCTCCTCCCGACACATTTAATTCTGTTACAATTATAGCATCGCATAAGCATCCTTATTTGCTTAATTATAATCTATCTTTGGATTAAAGCTATGGTGATTTTTGTTAAACCCTAGCTCATAGAGTCTTTTACCTCACTTACTGCTTAATGGCCATTTTTATAACTCTGTTAGTTACTTGTCCACTATCCATGGAATCAGAACATTGTTGAATTATCTAGATTCACCTATAGTCAAACATATTCAATAAACCAAAGGCCCATTTCTGGTTAACTAGTTAAGCCAGAAGCGTATCCTTAGCACGATTTTAGAAGGACAATATTTGTGATCCTATGATTCTAGATGTATAAATCACTATATGGAGAGCTATCCCGGCATCTAGATTTCTTGGTCCATATCACTAGATCCAGTTGAATGATAGGTCGCATACAAAAGCACGTAAACAAGTATAAATTGATAAACATAAACGAGCATTCAACGATAAATTAAGCAATCGAGATATAAACAAAACCAAACATTCAGATCTTCATAATAACGGCTAATACCCGAAGGTATTAGCCTTAAAACATCATAACTAATACAAGAGTAATTGTTTTAGCCAAGATAAACTAACCGAGTTAACAAATGATACTAAAAACTGAACGATTACAAAAGTATAAGAAATTACACGTTGTCTTCTATGGATTGGAATGCGTTGCAAGACCTCTTCTCTCTTTTTCTCCTCTGAAAATCGACTTTTGTGGTTTAGGTATCGAGAATATGATTTAGCACCCCTAAAAATCGTTTTTGAGTTTTGTATTTATAGGGTCTGGAATTCGGTTCGATACGGCGTATCCAAGGGTTTGGATACGGCGTATTGGAGTTTCTTGGAGTAAGGACCACGCTTGATATCTTCCAGAATATTCACATACTATATCTTGAATACGGCGTATTGAGCTTCTCTGGATACGGCGTATTGAGCTTGTTTCCTTTGTGGTCTTTGGTGAGTGCAGGCATGGATACACCGTATCTTCCTTGATGGATATGGCGTATTGGTAGTCAGAATCATTAATCTTCAAAATATCTTCGTTTAAGCTCCAGAATGCGCGCCTTTTGCTAATATTCACCAAGTACTCCGTAATTACTGCAATTCTCAAATATAAACGATTAAGTAACAATTCTTTGCAATAATTATATAAAATGGGTTAAATACATGGGATAAATGATGCTATAAAATAGACGTTATTTGATGTCATCATAGACATCGACATATCTTGTGACTCAAAGATTGGATCTTTGTAGACGAAAAAGAGTTCTATTTGTGATTTACCAGAAACTTCACAACTTGTCGAGTTTGACACCTTGTCGAATTTAACAAATTCGATGAGACACGTGTCACAAATTCGATGATGAATTTCCAAAATGATCAAATTGTTCTAGAATACCCAAAATTCGATAACACTGTTGTTGAAAATCCCAAAATTAGAATCTCGGACATAGTATTTCTCAGACAACACTTTTCTCGGTCAGATGAATTTTAGAACTTTTCTCGAACAAAACTAAACTCGGACAACACAAAAATAATTTTCGATATCTAACTAATTTTTGATAATCACACTTTTTTGAAAAACTTTTCAAACAAAATTCGACATATCAATCACTATAAAACCGTAATGATGTCAAATTTGATGAAACTTGATCCATTTAAAGTGTTTCCGAAAAAGGTTATCACAAATTTGATAAAACTAAAAATATGGTTTTTGCACTTTAGAATTCAAAAAAATGATCACAATTTCGATAAAACCGAAATAAGTGAGCACTTTTCGATTCACAAACTCGTATTTTGGTGTCAAAACTTAACCTTTTTCTTGTTAAACACAATTTCGATAAAACCGAAATAAGCAAACACTTTTCGACTTACAAACTTTTATTTTGGTGTCAAAACTTGACCTGTTTCTTGTTAAACACAATTTCGATAAAACCGAAATTATGTCAAGTGTGTTTTTTTGATATCGAATTTTGTTTTTTTCTGAAAATGAGACCGGTTCCTAATACATAATTTTCGATAAAACCGAAAATTTGTGTAACTTCTAAAACTCGGTAACAACTTCTGAAATTGAGAATAACACCTAATATACAGGTGTCAATAAAACCGAAAACTCGTATAACTATTACAACTCGATCTAACAACAATATGACTTCCGAGAATGATTAAGCTTCGATAAACCTCTTCATATCAATCAAATACCTTGTAGAATTTGTATAGAACACAAGAAAGGATACCAAAATTGCTCAAACTAACCAAAATGATCACGTCATATCCATAATTGCTGTTGAAAACGAGTGTAATCGTGATATAGGATGTCGAAAATGCTCAATAAGCTCAATTAACCACTCGAAAGTACCGAATTCCACCAAATTTCACCACATCAAACTCGATAACGCAATCAATCACGCAATAGATCACTCTCAATCTCTAATGGCGTATGATACCACTTGTTAGGTCATGTTTTATCTCGAATCACACGATGTAGAAAGGTTACGAATAGAGAGCATTAAGAGAGGAAGGTAAGACTTTCACAATTTTTCAAATTTTATAAAGAAAAGAGAAAAGGGAAGGAAAGTAGGAGTTACAAGCCTTAACCTCCTAATGTTGATTAGGGGGTATTTATAGGAGAGGAGAGGAGTAGATTTCATTCATTTATTTTCCCTAATTTGCAATCTAGTCCATCTTGTTCACTTTAAGCATATTTCTCCTTATTACAAACTACTTTCTACTTGTAAAATAAAGACTAAACATTAATAATAAATAAAACCACATAAAGTATCATAATCGACACTTTTATGATCCTAACATTAATTTTATGCATTTTAGAAGTGTCATGTGTTTTTATGTTTTATTATTTGTTCTTATATGTTTGAATGATATGTGATAATGCTTTGTTTTGTCTTTAACTTCGTCTTAATTACATAAAAAGGTATTTTGCATGAAACAAAACAAGTGTAGGGAGGATTTATCAGGTTAATAAGAACCACGTCAAACATGTAAACTATATAATTTAGATTAATTCACATTTTATGTTTGCTTATTTGTTTATTTAAGTCATATACTTATACTAACCGTTTTCGTGGCTTATGCTACGTGTATAAAAATGTGTATTAAAATGTGCGTATAAAAACGTTATAAAAACTTGTACAAAACTTGTATAAAAAACGTGTATTAAAATTTGTGTATAAAAACGTGTATATAACGTTTATTTTAATGTGTGTATATAAACGTGTATAGAAACTTGTATATATTTTAAAAATGATCCGAAAATACATTTTTTTAAGAAAACCAAATTTTTAGTTAATTAAAAACGGCCGCTAGTATAAAGGAATAATGTTGCAAACGTCCGTTGGCTAAATGGACTAACGTTGCCACATTATATACTAACAATATATAATGTGTTTCAAGTCGGAACAAAATTCGAAAGTACGTGGGTTTCCGTGTTAATAAAAAAATAAACGTTTCAAATCGGCAAAATTTCAAAAGTACGTTGTTAATATATAGCTTTTACCTATTAACTAAAGGCATGTTTAAAGCAAGCTTTTCTAGCCTTTTTATATTGTTAGCTTATTAAAAATCTTTGTTTGGTTAATTAAGATTCAAACTTTTATATAAATAATCTAGCTTCAAATGCAACGCTCTCAAATGCAGATTACAAAATAATTGAGTTCTTATAAATTTACAGACATGATAATTAAAAAAAGGAATTGATTTGCACACTTATTTTTTTTATTGGGACATTTTTTTCTTGCATTACATGCTTGTACAACATGTTTTAACTGCTTGTACAGTGAGTGTCTCAATCAAAAATTTGAGTGTGCAAATCACTAGCCATTAAAAAATAGTTAAGTTCATAAATTTACGTGATAATGAAATTAGCCTTAGATGAATATCACCAACGAGCTCAGAATTTTAGGATTCGTTTGGTTTATAGATGAGTTTAGGATTTGGATTTGAATTTGGATTTAAATTTGGTTTAGGATTTGAATTTGGATTTGATATATGAGAGAGAAAATGATATTAAATGATATAATTATATTTTAAAATATAAATTAAATTTTATTTATATTAATGTTGAAGGAATAAAAAAATGTGAGGTAAAAAATAAATGAGGTCCCAGATATTGTCATAAAACCTCTCAAAACCCCTCAAACTCCCCTACTTTACTTCATCCCCGAATATTAATTATACCATCCTAAACCCAACTAATAAATTTATAACCAAACAATTGATTTTAGTTTTATAACCCAAAACCCACCATAACCCCCCAAACCAAGCGGGCCCTTAGTAACCGTGATTGCATAAAATTTCTCAACACCTCTAAATTAAACAATGTCACCATAAACAATGATAGAAAAACATTGTTCGCTAAAAATATGAAAGGTACCCGCCGTCTTAACACGCGAATATCTTGTTAGTTACGTAAATCGTTTAAAGCAACTAATTAGCTTAAAAAATAAAGTTAGAATTAACCAAGAATTTCAAATGAACCCGGCTTAACTCATCTCAATAATGCAAAAATACGGTACATGCTAAAAGGTCAGTAAATTATTCAATGTGTGTCTTTTATCATGTGACCATGTATGTGAATATTTAGAATTTTAGATAGACCGCATTTACTAGTAGTACTTAAATGATACAACTCCGTAGGTAGTTGAGGTAGCATTAATGCTATAAAAATCAGACAATGCAAAATCTTAAATTTTGTTGGTACACAAATTCAAGTATCATAACACAGTTGAGTACTCACGCGCCGAATTGATCAGTAATGCCGGTTACATTTT
Organism: Tanacetum coccineum; assembly: GCA_026074375.1. Classification (NCBI taxonomy): domain Eukaryota; kingdom Viridiplantae; phylum Streptophyta; class Magnoliopsida; order Asterales; family Asteraceae; genus Tanacetum; species Tanacetum coccineum. Next base: position 53,407 of record BQNB010002983.1, read on the forward strand.
CTTGCAGTTCCTCGGTTATTTCTGATAAGTAAGCATATGCAGGAAAATGGGCGTTTTTTAACCACTATCAATCCAAACCAAATATTGTTCATAGGAAGAATATCAACTTTGAAGTTACGAACACTCGGCATTTTCTCACATCGGACTATAACCGAGTTAGGACTTGCCCCGACATATTTTTTTTTATAAAAAAACATACTTACAAACTCACTACATTATATAGATCTCGCACCCCGAGTTAGGACTTGAACCTACAACCGGTTCGTTAGGGAACATTCACAATCTCACAGATACTGCTGGCTAATTGGCTAAAGGCCCATTTTTGTCCAAAATTTAAATAGTAATGAGGTTGTAGCAGTGTCTGAATTTTTGTGTTTGGTTGCAGGTAATGGAGAAGTTGCTGGATTGTGTAGATTTGAGTGAAGAGGAGGCTGAGACATCACTAGAGATGTTGTTGGGAGAAGGTAGTCAGGCTTTGATAAGTGCTTTTCTTGTTCTTCTTAGAGCAAAAGGAGAAACTTTCGAAGAGGTTAGTAGTATCATTTATGACTTATAACAAATCTTATATGGAACTGGTTATTTTAAATCTGTGTTTTCTCCCGCAAATATGATCTGAACCTACAACATTGATCATTGATCCAACTAAAAGTAAAACACATTTCTGAGGCTTTAATCTAGAATTAAAGCTCTATGAGACAATACTTGTACATAGCAAGTCATTTGCACGTCTAAATACTCCGCACAAACTCAGTTACCACAACCGGCATTCTTTCAGTTTTGTTTCATTAAACATCTGAACGGTGAAGACGGCTCATTGATATGAATCGAGTGCTTTGGACTTATCTTATAGAGTCAAAACCACATCAAAACCGCTCGCTTAATCTTGTTCAGCCTAATTTCTGGTTCGAGCGTTTTGTGCCACACCCCAGACTACCATTAGGCTATCATACCTATTTACGTACATTTAGGATTTTATTTCTGATACTTAGAATATAGATTGTAGGGTTATCAAGAGCGATGATCAAATGTTGTCGCAAAGTGGAGGGGATAGAGAATGCAGTTGACATTGTAGGCACGGGTGGAGACGGGGCTAATACCGTTAATATATCAACCGGAGCTGCAATACTTGCTGCTGCATGTGGTGTTAAAGTTGCAAAGGTGAAAACTTCTATTTGTGCCAAGAGCAATTCAGAGTCGGTTTAACTAAGAGTTATGTTTTATTGATAAATTACCCTGAAAAAGTTAAATATTCTTATTTAAAAAAACAAACCGGGTTGTTGGGACAAATTACAAACGACTAAGTGTCGATTCTGCTGTTAGACATATAGTTTCTGCTTGATAGCACTAATCATTCCTGCTGATAATGTTCCTAGCCTGGAATAGGCCTGCTGGCAGGATCAAGTAACAATATCCTGCTGATTATGTTTCTTCTGCTGGTCATGTTCTCGTCCTGCTGACAGTGATGAATCTGCCTTATTGTTATTGATAGACGTAATTAATTGTAATAAGGAATTATAGCTATATTCTAGTATTATCTCATTAATATAGGAAGGAAAAAATTAGGAAGTGATTGAGTATTGATTATTCCTTACGAGATTTTAGTTTCTATGTTGACCAAATTTAAGGGTTTCTTCTCTATAAAAGAAACCTTAGCATTAGGATGCACACCGATTGAAAAAGAACAAAATAAATTTATTAACAATAGAAAAGATCACAAGGATCGTTGTTCAATTTTGTTCTTACATTATATGAATTTATTTAGTTCCTTCCGCCTAAACATTTGCTGGGAGACTCTACGTATTTGCTATGTGATTACATAATACTATACATTCTCAAAGCTAGAAGATCTATCTTAGACCAAGATCCCAACAAGTGGTATCAGATCCTGGATAAGCCTCTGATATAGAAGAATTAGTAGTACCACATCAAAACCTTGTTTTCTCTAATCTTAATTATTCAGAACCCATGCCTACATAGACCACTCAGTCCACTCCTTTACGTATTCTATTCCCTAATTCATCTGCTTCACCTTCATTCACCAAGATGATACCTTTCCAATGTGGCCTAATCATCGGCTTCACACCTTCATAATCACATCAAAGATGATACCTTCATGCCTGAACCCAAACAACCAATGCAACATATCACCAGACAGCTTTCACACAACCATGCTGTTCACACTCAACATACTCATCCTGCCCACAACCAACCCGACTGTCAGGCAGTAACCCTAATAAAGTCCATCACAAACAGTTTCAACATTCCAAACAGCCATATCTGCAACAAAGCAAAATCTATAATCCTTATCTAGAGAAGGAAAAAAATGAGATATGGTCTATGGAAGATGAGTACTGATACAGAATCTGATCAAAACTTTTGGAGATAGTCAGCAAGGGAACAGCCCAAAGAGTTGGAAAAAAGTTGCAAAAGGTAAATACAATGTTCATCCTCCTGTTTCTCTTGATGAACATGTTGCTGTACAAAGGGAAAATAAGGTGAGAACCTTGTTGCTTCAGGCTCTACCTGAAGATCATATGCCTGATTTTCATCATTATGATGATGCAAGGGATATCTGGATGGCAGTCAAGGCTAGGTTTGGTGGGAATGAAGAATCGAAGAAGATGAAGAAGACTATGCTTAAACAGCAGTTTGCAGAATTCTCTGTGACAGAAGAAGAAGGCCTACATAAGGGTTATGACAGATTTCAGAAGATTCTGAGTCAGTTGAATCAAGTGCAGGCAAGGCCAGACAATGATGACATCAACCTGAAGTTTTCAAAGAGCCCTTCCTTCTCGTGGTCCGCCAAGTTGCTTTGGCATTAAAACAAGAGGTGCCTGAGTCAATAAGTTTTGATGACCTGTTATAACAAACTAAGGTCACTTGAACTTGAAGTCAGAATTGGTCCATATATGGTGTGAAAGTTGCTCAGCTTGCTGATTCCCACACTCATTCTGCTTTTCATCATGGTTATTTCATTGGTAACTGCTTGTTTTCTGGCTCAAAGCCTACTTATTCTGATCAGCAGTGTATTGTTACATAAAGATTTCTCAGACATTCTGGTCGTTGATAACAGTATTGGAATGTGTTTCTGCTTCTTTTTTGGCTGATAAGGAACAAGATCAAGATATGATCTATGAAGACTTTGACCAGGTTGATCAGTTGGAGATGGAAGAGATGGACTTAAAGTGGCAAATGGCTATGCTCTCTTTGAGGATTAACAGGTTTGAGAAGAAGGCAGGACGAAAAATGAACTACAACAATCAGCAGCCTGCCAGATTTGACAGAAGAAAAGTTAGATGTTACAAATGTCTTCAATTGGGACATTTGCTAGGGAGTGTAAAGTGAAGACATTTTGAGTGATAAGGTCTAGTACTGATCTGCTTTTAAGGTCACAGAAGTTTAAGACAGACGAACCAAAAGCTTGGTCTCCGTTATTTATGTGAATTGTCAGATCATGCAGCAGAAAACAAAACTACTGTTGCAGTTGAGAAGGTATATGGGATTAAGCTGGACTTCATGCTGAAATGTTGATGCCTTCTGATGCTGCTTCTGATTGCTAATTATGGGATTTCTCCTAAGGTCCAAAAAGTGGTCCCCTTAGGTTGTGATTCTAAGATTTAATGATCTTAATCAATATGTTATAATAATCTTGATAGATTATAATAATGATTGTTACATTAAAATTCAGCATATCACATGCGGTAAAACATAGAATCACAAAAAGAGTGGTATCTATAAAACTCCAGATTCATAGAAGAAAAGAATAGGGTTTTATCTGCTAAGTTCAGAAAACACCAATAACACACTGACATGTATACTGAAAAATTACATGATCAGGCATCAAAAAGAAAAGAAAGAAAGGGGAAGTTAAGTTTGAAGCGACATTAGCTAGATTTGAAAAATGGAAGGAATCTTCCAAGAACTTAAAAAATTTGATCGATAGCTCTATGTCTACAAGAACTAAAGTTGGTCTAGGATTTCAAGAGTACTTTGGAGTAGATGAAGTGTTTGACTTGTCCACCCCTAGTGTCTTTTACTCAGACCCTGTTGAGAAGGAGGTTAAACCTCTTTACTCAACGTTTGTCAAGGCTGGGGAAATGCATGCTGTTCCTCCCTCTATAACTGGAACTTATATGCCCAGCCCATACCAGTCTGACATTGAGGAAACACAGGTAAGTAATGGTTCAAAGTCTGATAACAACATTTCTGATACTATTTCAGAATCTAATGACTTTGTCTCTTGTGATAACAGTGACAAGTCTTCAGACTCTGAGACCCATGCATCCTGTGATTCAAGCCTCAAGACCCAGACCAAAGACATCCCACCTGCTGTTGATATCCAGACTTTGCCAGAGTCTGATGTTGAAGACCCAAATTCCACTACTGGCAGTCCTAGTTTTTCTTGTTCGGAGAATGTAAAATCTCCTAGGATTATTTGTAATAAAAGTGGAGTGAACAATAGGAAAGTGTGTAAAAACAATTTTGTGCGTGTTAAGAAATGTTTTGTTTGTGGCAGTAAATTGCATTTGATTAAAGATTGTGACTTTTATAACTGTGTAGATTCTGTCCCTTGTAAATCTAAAGCAGCATCTATTCCTGCTGGTAGTAGGAATTCGTCAGCATCTGTTCCTGCTGATAGATCTGATCCTGCTGCCAGTAGAAACAGACCAGCAGTCAATCCTGCTGATCGACCACATCCTGCTGGTTGGTCTAAAAGACCAGCAACTGTTTCTGCTGGTAGACCAGTTTCTGCTGGTTGGCTTAATCCTGCTGCTAGACCATTATTCAGACCATCATCTGTATATAATACGAATTGGTCTAATATATATGACCCTATGATTTAAGGGACGATGGGGAACTGCTGTTAAGACCTCAGCAGGTTACTCTTGGAGGAATAACAGACCATAATTTTGGGGGTCCAAGAGTAATGGTGGATCTCGTCAATCCACAAGTTTTCACACGTAATGATCCACAAAGGCCCAGGCTCAAGTCAAATTGTTTTGGTCTCTCCAAGTGTTACTAATGGTTTTGTTGTATAATTTGTAGGGTGATCCTAGTACAGATAATGACATAGGTATAGTTGACAGTGGTTTGACTCTCAAAAGTTTGACAGGAACACGGAAAAAACTTGATGATTTTGTGTCAGAACAAGGGAGGCTCGTAAATTTGGAGGTGGAGATAGGTGAATTATCAGAGAAAAGGCACCATAAACGGCCTTCCAAAGCTTGACTTGAAAAGGTCTACTATGTTTAAAGATCTGCAGCACTTTAACCTGTTTTCTTTTCTGTATAAACACAAATTTGTGATAAAAAGAACAAAGTTCTCCTTCACAGACACTGATTGTTTGGTGCTATTCCGAAGAATTCCAATTGCCTGAGGCAGTCAGTGGTACTAATAATTTCCTAGTAAAACATGATCTCTACACATTCCACATCTCAGACTTGCAACCAGAACAAAAGGTTACTTGCTTCGTCGCAAAAGCATCCTTAGATGAATCCACCAGATGGCACAGAAGGATGGCTCATGTGAACTTCAAAACAATCAACAAGTTAGCCAAGGAAGGTCTGGTTGATGGGTTACCTCTCAAGGTGTTCACCAATGAACACAACTGTGTTGCTTGCAACAAAGGAAAGCAACATAAGGCTTCTATAACATATTTTCTGCTGTGAGACTATTACTAGAAACTCTGCATTGCTGCATATGGACCTTTTTGGTCCTACCAATATCAGGAGTATTGACCAGAAATACTACTCCTTAGTGGTTACAGATGACTTTAGCAGGTTTTCCTGGACTTTCTTTTTGTGTACTAAGGATGAAACATTTTATGTCCTTAAAGAATTCATTACCTAATAGAAAAACCCAGCTGAATGAAAAAGGTTAAGGAATAAGGTGTGATAATGGGACAGAGTACAAAAGCAAAACTTATTGAACTTTGTGGGCAAAAGGGAATTAAGAGGGATTATAGCAACCCTAGAACTCCACAACAAAATGGGGTTGCTGAGAGGAAAAATAGGACTCTAATAGAGGCCGCTAGAACCATGTTGGCAGACTCTAAATTACCTACCATGTTTTGGACTGAGGCTGTTAGCACGGCATGTTATTTTTAAACTGTGGTATCTATAACTAATCCCCATAATAAAACACCTTAAGAAATTGATATCTGGGAAGGTTCCTCAGATCATACATCTTAAACCTTTGGTGTCAAGTAACTAAACTGAAGCTGAAATTCAAAATCACGGTATTTCTGCTGATATGGATCCTGCTGGCATTGCTTCAGCTGGTAGTGATCCTGCTGGTGGTAATCCTGCTGGTAGTTCTCAACCTGCTGGTAGTAATGAACCTGCTGGTACGGGCAATCCTGCTGTCAGTACATCTGTTTCTGCTGACTTCATTCTTGTACATGCTGATGAGTCTACACTTCCTCCTGGTCAACCATTGGGCTCAAGTGAACACACTACACGATTTCCTGTCCCTTCTGATGTGTGCATGGATCAACTCTCATCTGGCATCTTCACATCTTCCTCTTATGATGATGACTTTAGTGCTACTCTTACAAATTTAGCACCTGTTGTTGACGTCAATCAAGTTCCTACAAGAAGGGTGAATACAATTCATCCTCAGTCACAGATTCTTGGTGATCTCGCTTCTCCAGTTCTGACAAGAAGCAGAGCTCAAAAATCCAAGTTTGGTGAAAGTGCTTTCATTGGATATATTCAAGATCAACAAAGGACCAATCATACAGATCAACTTCATTGTCTGTTTGGTTGCTTCCTTTCTCAGTTAGAACCAACTAGTATAGCTAAAGCACTTGAGGATCCTGATTGGGTTGCTGCTATGCAAGAAGAGATGCAACAATTCATCAACCAGCAAGTATGGAAACTTGTCCCTTTACCTGATGGCAAACATGCAATAGGGACAAAATGGATTTTGAAGAACAAGAGGGATGCCAGAGGAATAGTTGTACGGAATAAAGCACGGTTAGTTGCACAGGGACACCGACAAGAGGAGGGCATTGATTACGATGAGGTATTTGCACCAGTGGCCAGAATAGAGGCTATCAGACTGTTTTTGGCTTTTGCTTCTTATATGGGCTTTCTGGTATATCAGCTGGATGTTAAGAGTGCCTTTCTCTATGGAGAAATTGAAGAAGAAGTGTATGTCACTCAGCCTAAAGGCTTTGAAGATCCTTACTTCCCAAAGCATGTATACAGAGTGGTTAAAGCTCTGTATGGACTTCATCAAGCACCTCGAGCCTGGTATGCAAGATTGTCTGCTTTTCTGTTACAACACAATTACAGAAGAGGTACTATTGACAAGACACTCTTCATCAAGAAAGATTCCAGGGATATAATTTTGGTACAGGTTTATGTGGATGACATCATCTTTGGGTCAACCAATAAAGCCTGGTGTGATGAATTTGAGGTATTGATGAAAGGTGAATTTGAAATGAGTGCTATGGGAGAGATGACTTTCTTCTTAGGTCTACAGGTGAAACAGTTGCCTGATGGTCTTTTTATCAGCCAAGACAAGTACGTTAAAGATATGCTTACTAAGTTCGACATGGAATCTGTAAGAACTGCAACAACACCCTATGAAGCTGCTAAGACCAAATTGAAAGATGAAACTGATCCACCAGTTAATGTACATTTGTACCGATCCATGATTGGTTCACTTATGTATCTCACAGCTTCAAGACCTGACATAATGTTTGCAGTTAGTGCTTGTTCCAGACATCAAGTTACTCCACTGACTTCTCATCTGAATGCAGTCAAGAAAATTTTCAAGTATCTAAAAGGGCAACCAAAATTAGGCTTGTGGTACCCTAAAGATTCTCCCTTTCAGTTGGAAGCCTACAGTGACAGTGATTATGCTGGTTCTCATGGTGATAGGAAATCCACTACAGGTGGATGTCAATTTCTGGGCAGAAGGTTAATTTCTTGGCAGTGCAAGAAGCAGACTATTGTGGCTACTTCTTCAACTGAGGCCGAGTATGTTGCTGCTGCTAGCTGCTGTGCACAGGTTCTTTGGATTCAGAACCAGATGCTGGATTATGGTTTCAACTTCATGAATACCAAAATCTTCATAGACAACCAGAGCACCATATGCATTGTGAAGAACCCTGTCTTCCATCAGCGGACCAAGCATATTGAGATTAGGCATCACTTTATAAGAGATGCCAATGAGAAGAACTTGATTCAAGTGCTGAAGATTCACACCGATGACAATGTGGCTGATTTACTGACCAAGGCATTTGATGGACCGAGATTTGCGTATCTGGTGGTCCATATTGGGATGGTGAATCCCTCTTTCGTGAATTGAGGGGAGGTATAAGCCTAAGGGGAGGCTTGTTGTTGTACATTTGTATATTCTAACTTTCTTGCAGGTGGATATGTTGTTCTGTGGGATACTATTTTTTTTGTGATTTCAGGTCGACAATACTGCTGCTAGGTGTACATTCTTCCTGCTGACAGGATTGGTTTCTGCTGGTAGTACTATGATTCTGCTGGTAGTTATCTTTCCTGCTGGATGCTTGGTTTCTGCTGGTAGCTATGGCTTATGCTGCTGATTCCGTGTACATGCTGGTGGGCATACTTCTGCTGGTGGATTCATTTCTGCTGATAAGGTGTATGTTCCTGCTGTCTGCATGGTTTCTGCTGTTGGAGGACTCTTTCTGCTGACTGAATATATTCATGCTGCTGGAGTTGTTTATGCTGCCAATACATCTATTTATGCTGCTGAACTGGTTTGTGCTGGTAGTATCAAGTTCCTGCTGGCTGACTTATTTCTGCTGGTAGTAACCTGTTTCTGCTGTCTCAACTTAGTCTCTGCTGTGCTCAGTTTGATATTGCTGGTTGGTTGGTCTCTGCCCCTAGTCACTTGGTTTCTGCTGGTAGTCTCCATTCCTGCTGGTGGAACAATGTATCTGCTGCCTGAATAGTTTGTGCTGTTCACATATCAATTCTGCTGTTTGACATGTTTCTGCTGATTATTTTTAAGACTTGTTACCGCTTGTTGACTTTCTACCTGTTGGTCTTAAAAATAGAAGTTGAATAGTTTTTCGTTTTAAATTTCTACTATATGATGTTTGGTGGTCACCACTTGTCTGACCAGGCGGCGTACAAGTTGATTTTCACTCAATTACTTCAACTTCCAAGGTTAAAATTGTACCAATCAAATTAAAAGGTTATCTTTTCACACATTGGACACAATTAACCTAATTAATCCCAAATCAACTTTTCATCTTTCCCACACATACACCAAAATCATTTGCCTCTGTATACTCTGTATCATCAACCAATAATCACCAATGGCGGCACTTCAGTACAAAGATGATCACAACAAAATCGCTTACTTGGGAAGGGAAAGCGGCAGCGAGGACTTCACTGATATCCTCAGCTATTTGGACCATTCTACATTAAGGTATGCTTTGACTCATGACCCTTCGGTCGTGTTTGACTCATTAGTCAAACAATTTTGGGCAACAGCTACTGTTCGCCCAAATGCTGCTGGGTCTCATGACCTAGTTGCAACTATTGACGGCCGTGAGGTGGTCGTGACTGAGTCACTAATTAGGGCTCAGTTACAACTTGACGATGCCAATGGCATATTTGACATGCCAATTGATGATATTCTTGAGGGTATGGGGGTTATTGGGTATCCGACAGGTAGAACTCTTACGTTTCTTAAGCACCATTTATCTCCTCAATGGAGATTTCTGGTGCATACCATTATGCATTGTCTGAGCCCTAAGTGTGGCAGTTGGAATCAATTTCCGAGTTCCATTGCCACAGCCCTTGTTTGTTTATCGACTGGTCGGGTTTATAATTTTTCTCGCTTTGTTTTAGAGGGGATGATTGGGAATATTAAGACTCAAAAGCATAAATTTTTAATGTACCCAAGATTTTTACAAATGATTGTGGCCATTCAGACTGCTGACCGAACCCCTAGACCAACATTTGGCTTTACTAAGAAAATGTTTACAAATATGAAATTTAAATGGGAAGGACAGCCAATACCATTAACACCCCCTATGCTTGCCATTGCTGCTGCTGGCAATGATGATGCTGGTGATGATGATGCTGCTCATGAGGACAATGCTGCTGCTGATGAAGCTGCTGGTAGTGCAGCTGAGGCGCACCCTGAACCTCACTCTCCTCCGTTTTCCCCTGTTAGGGAATCAACACCGGAGAGGCAGCCTGAGACAGAATGGGTAGTCCCTAACCCTGTCTCATCTGTTACTGGCTGGAGACCCTGGCCTTCTGTTCCTGCACATACTCCCATTAGGGATCCTACTCCTGCGCCTGTGTCTCCACCGACCCCACCAGCTCAGATCTTTAGCCTTGCGGAGCCCTTAGTGTTTGGCCCTGTCCCTCGACCAGCTGGGTATGTGGACCCTGATACTATTGACCCAATCTTTTTTGGCCCACAGCCCTGTCCCTATGATTTTGTTGACCCTGCTCTTGAGGAACCCGTTATCTTTGGTCCCCCACCTAGGCCTGACAACTATATTGAGCCTGAGGACATTGATAATCTCGTTTCCATGGAAGATGACACCATTCTTGGTGGATTCCATGAGGAGTCACCTGCTGGGCCTGATGATGCTCCTACTCCAACAGCCGATGCTGCTGGTAGGGCAGAGGACCCTGCTCTTCTAACAAGTTTATCTGCAAAGATTGACAGGTGTATGGGACGGATAGACTCATTGGAAACTGAGCTGGGAACCTCAAAGAAAATCATGGGGGGAGCTATTTTGACACTTGTATCTCGAGTAAAGAAGTTGGAGCGAACGGTTAAACAGTTGAGGACAACACGGTTGGTGGGTGATGCTCCATCCACAGAAGGGGATGTGGACATTCAAGATGATGTTGACTTTGAAGGATTATCACGTATGGCATCTGAAGCTCTGGGTCACGATCAAGCTGTTGTTCCCTGTGAGGATATGGAGGACCGCGAGGAGGAGGAGGTTCCTCTTAGGCGTAAGAGGTCGGTTTATCGACGAGCTAGGACAGAGTTCCATACTCCAGCTTTTGAGCAGTTTCACACTCCCCTTTCTGCTGATGTTCTTTCTCCAACAGCAGTCTTAGAATCTGCTGATCCTTCTGTTGTTGCTGCTAAAGGAAAGGCTCCTATGCCTGACTTAGATATTCCTGCTGAATTTGTTGCAGAAGATGCTCAAGCCAGGCAACGTTTCGAAGAAGACCAAGCTAGTCAACGCTTGGTTCAAAGGTTACAGGCTGAGGATTTAGCTCAGGAATACATGCCTAATGTTTCTGAGGAGCGCGCAAAAGAATTAGATGAACTCATGATGCGTATGACAGAAACAGACTGGCTGAATTTGATGATGCAAGTTGGATCAAATCCTGCATTGGCACACGAGTTATTGGGAGCGGATGTAACTGAGGAAAACTTTCTTGAGCGCATGACTACTATTAAGGATAAGAAGAAGCGAGCTCTGGCAGATCTCCGTTATCGAGCACTTAAGGGTAAGCCTATGAAGCAATCTGAGGTCACACAAATGATGCGTACCTTGGTTAAAAATCAGTGGTGTGCAGCTCATAATGGTACTATCTCGATGACAGCTGTCAAGGCGATGTCTAAACAACAGTTGATTGAAGAGTACGAGAATATCTGCAGACGTCTTGAAAAGGATCGCTTGTTGAGTGCTCAGTATAATCTATTTCGACCCAAGCCTGCTATTTCTGAGCCTCCTTCTAAAAGACAACGGGTTGCACGCACTTCTTCACAGCCTTCTAATGTTCCTGCTGCTACCACACAACCTGCTGCTGATCATGATTCTGCTGGTGGTAGTAGTTTTCATCTTGCTGGTTTAGCTCCTCCTTTGTTTGGCTCTGCTGCTCCCACTTTTGCTAGTGGTGTATTTGGTGTTCCTGACTCTACTGTCTCTACTTCAGCAGCAATGGATTCTGCTGGTTCACACCGTGGGCGAGTGAGTTCACCATTTGCAGATTCTGCTGATAGTTTTCTTCCCCGTCACCTGGCTCATACTGATCACAATACCAATTGAAGCTCGTTTGAATCCACACAGGAGGTATTACTGAGTTTTTCTGGATAGTGATGAGGACGAGCAAATAGGTAGGTCTCGATTGCTGCTGACCCTGACTCGATGACAAGTGCTAGCTTGGATTATCTTTAGGGGTCAGTCTAATCTCTGGTCATGGGGTTGTGGTTTGTGGACAAACTCCTTTGATGATGAGATTGTTGAACCACAGGGTTAATGTCGAAACGTTTCTGCGTATGCCTCTTCTCCTCCCTCGGACTCATCGTAAACTTCGTGGAGGTGAAGGTGACTGTTGATGGGAATAAACCCGTTGAAAATTTTTCAGTTCGGAAGTGAGAGTGATGAATGACTTGTAGAATTATATTCCTCCTCTCCATAAGGTGAATTTCAGGATTGGGAATGGTGGAGTTTCCCGCCGTGGGTAACAGTTATATTCCTATTTTATTATCACCAGAACAGGCGGCGAAAGTACTTTACGTACCTGAAACAATTGCTACCATCATGTTTATCGGGAGATATGGTCGCTATTCTTCGGTTGCGCCGACGATGAATAGACTTTTGGTTAAACCCAGATTAAACATTGGTTAGACCTCTTGAGGATGTGAACACAGTGGTGTCAGTCACGGCATCTGATACGGAAGATTTTGGCGTACACAAATGAATGGATGTCATAGCTGGCAGTTTATATCCCAAGAGCTCTGGTTCATGTCTGAGACTAACGAAGGGAAAACTGTGTATATGTTTGTGGACAAGGTCCTATCCTATCCAGCTACCCGGCTGATGGACGGGGGGGGGGGGGGGGGGGGGGAGGATGTACGCCACACTCACAGTCCCACCCTCATACTGTCGGGATGTTTGTTGTTACTAGAGAGTGTTATTCAGATGTTCAAGCTGGCTTAGCGGGATTCCTATGAGTGTCCTGTCATCTGCTCGCCTGTAAGTTTGTTGCCATAGTATGTTTGTTTTCAAATAGTTTCGTGTTAATATATATTTATAAAAAAAATGGTGTACACTTAGTTGTCTATTGATTTAGATACATTTTGTTATAGTAATAGTGTTTGTATAACTTTTGGTTAAGTGCTTGCACTGCACGAATAAATGGTTTTCCCACTCACCATGGCTCACAGCCAAGAAAGAGTCTGGCTCCCTTTGCAAACGCTTTGTGTGTATCTCAAAACCGTTGCTAGCTGTAAAGGGTTTGCTAAAAAAATCCCTATGCCTTACACTCACCATGTTCCTTGTAACAAAGATGCAGTCCCAAGGAGGGTACGCTCTTTGGTAAAGGACCTTCTCAACATCCTTGAATGTTGCCATTTACCCAACAACTGGATCGGTTATCACTTTCCAAAATTCTTTGGATGAAAAGTGGAATGTCCATAGCAAACGCTCATGAAAGACATTCTCAAATCCGTGTGATAGTTGAAAAATTACTAAAATTTTAGGGTTCTCAGACTCACCCTATTTACTTCTGTGTATGAAGAGTTGGCTAATCCTGACAAAACGGCTACAGACATGACCTCACAAAGCCGTTGTAATGCTGTGACAGTTTGCAAAAACTTTAGGGATTCCAGTTTAATTCACCCTTGATTTCACGTTTTGAAATTAGGACTAGGTTGTTATTAACACCAGGATGCTGTTTTCACCTAAGTATCAACTAGCCCAAGAGTGAGTAGCTACTTGGTAAAGGCTTATCAAATCTACTTATGTTGCTGCAAAGACTGGAAGCTGCTGTTCTTTGATGTTGCTGCTTCATTTGATTCTGCTGCTCATCGAGTTCATGCTGTTTCCTTTGATGCTGTTGTGGCTTCTACAGTTTCTGCTGCTTGTCGTGTTGCTGCTGGTTACATTGTATCTGCTGGTTTATGCTGCTGCTGCTTACTTTGTTCCTGCTGCTCCTCAATCCTCTTAATTCGAGAAGATCTATCTAGAAACTTGGAATTAACGGAGTCAAAACCAAGTTTAGGGGAGGATTGTTGGAAATTATTGAAAACGACTAAGTGTCGTTTCTGCTGATAGAGATGTTCATTTCTGCTGATGGCATTAGATGGTTTCTGCTGGCAGTTCAAGAAGCGTTCCTGCTGATTATGTTCCTGCTGGTCATGTTATCATTTCTGCTGACAGATATAGAGAATATGCTGATCTTAGTTATAGACGTAATTAATGTAATTAAGGATTTATAGATATATTCTAGAGTTATCTCATAAAGATAGGAATGAGATAAATTAGGAAGAGATTGATGTAAATCTCTTACGCAATTTTAGGAGTCTTGTTTAGCAATTTAGGGTTTCTTCTCTATAAAAGAAACTTTTAGCATTAGGGCTTGGCACCGATTACGAATTAGAAAAAAAATTGAGTATCAATAGAGAGATCCATAGAGGATCGTTATTTATATTTGTTCTTCTTTATTCTGTATTGTTTTGTTTCCGCATAAACAATTGTTAGAGTCTCTCACGTATATACTTGTGATTACATAAGTACTATACAACCACAAAGGCTAGAAGATCTATCTAGTTCTAGATCCTAACATTGTTAACCGAGTCACGAGCCTGACTCGACCCCAAATTTAGTGGTCCGTGGGGAAGGTTTAGAGATCCAGGACAACCATCGATGGTATGTCCCCTCCAAAATAGTGTTTAATTCTATGACCGTTCACCTTGAAATTTGGTCCGTCAGTTTGAGATAACTCGATGGTTCCATAAGGGAAAACTTAAGCAACGGTGAACGGTCCGGTCCAATGGGTTTTGAGCTTTCCTGAGAAAATCTTCAATCGAGAATTGAAGAGAAGAACTCGATCACCAACATTAAAAACGGGGTTCTTAATCTTGGAGTCATGAATTTTCTTTGTTTTCTCTTTGTAGATTAAAGAGTTCTTGTAAGCTTGATCCCGGAGTTCGTTTAATTCATTCATTTGAACTTTTCGGTGATCACCCGCGGTCTTAAGGTCAAAATTACAATGCTTTAAGGCCCAATAGGCCTTGTGTTCAAGTTCGATAGGAAGATGACAAGCCTTTCCGTACACAAGCTTATAAGGAGTGCCCAATGGGTGTCTTAAATGCGGTACGAAAGGCCCATAATACATCATCTACCTTATCGGACCATGAAGCTTGATTTTCGCCTACGGTCCTTTCTAAAATACGTTTAAAACCTCGATTTGAAACCTCCACTTGTCCACTCGTTTGTGGATGATACGTGATAGAAAGACGGTGAATAACTCCATACTTAAGCATGACCTTTGCGAATTGGTCATTGCAAAAATAAGTACCTGATGTAGTCATTTTTAGACAATAACAAATAAAACCTCAAATATATATAATATATTTATAGAAATATATATACGTATACGTAAGCAAAGTATTATACAAATTATTCTTAGGAAAGAATAATAAGTAATCAACACGGGTATCGTTTCCCTCAGCAAGATAATGGAAATCTACGTTCAAGTTGTAAATCGAGCTTGATTATCATTCAAGTGTTTGGTTTTGGTTTTAAACTATTTTTATACTAAAAATTAAACTAATATTGATTCTAAGATTAAAACTACAAGATTATACTAAAATTGATCTAAAAGATATCAATGAAAAATATGCTTAAAAATATATAAATGACTAATATGCTTGCTAAGTGATGTGAAAAGTTCATTAAGTATGAATTAAGGTCTATTAACGAATTAATTTCATAATTATCTCAAAACGTTGATTTATTTTGACAAAAATCTCCCAAAAAGATATTAATTACTAGATGTGTAGTTTGATTATTTTTCCGGCTTTTGCCCTTCAAAATATTCAAACTAAAAATCTAAATAATCGAAGATTATTAATTAATTAAACCTTTTTTAAATCCACACTTAATTTCCAATTCACAATATCACTTATCAAGCACTAATTAAACTACTCGCTACTCATAATGATTAAATAAACAAAGCTTAACATTTTAAACTAAGCTATACTAATAAATTGAAAAATGATAGAAAATTGGACCGAATTGAAGAGCCGCAAGTAAACGATAACCACCCGATTTATTTAGCTAAAACAAATAGTCAAATTCGGTCTAGCTAAATAAACCCTTAAGCTCCGTGCCTCGTGAGTTGACCGGTACCAAAAGGTCAAACAACGAACAAGTAAAACTGTCAACTGTTAACATGTTATATTCCAAATTGCAATTTCTGTATCACTCACGCAAGCCCAAACGACGAGTCCAATAAAAAAGAATAGATTTAATTTTGCAAACCAATGTGACCCAATTCAAATTAAACGGCCCAATCAACAACTACAAGGCCCAATATAACTTTCATAAACCAAACGTGTCCTAGTTATCTTTTATAATTTGCAACGCACTAGAATAAGCCAATCTAATAAGCTCAAGTACAAATAAGCATTCAGAATAAGCCTAAAATACTACGAATACAGGATAAGCAAATCTAAAAACGAATTAAGCACTTAGAACATGATAACACGATGATAAGCTAAACGAATTTTAAGCTAGTACGAGTTTTTAAGCTAGATTTTCTTAATAAGCCTAAAACCTAAACGAAATATAGCACTCAACTAACCAATAAGCAACGAAAAACACAAATAAGGACTCAGAATAAGCTATTAGCACATAGACATCACAAATGACAAATCGAATAAGCATATAAGCACTCAAAAGTTGGATCTAGCACTTTAAGCTTACACTAAACCAAATAAGCTGTTCAGAAGCTTATCATAACAGAAAATAAGAGCTTCTATTCAAACAAAAACAAAGCAAACACAACAGTAAGCTATTATCGAGCTTATTAAAGCTTATTATCACGAAAGGTGCTTAAAAACAATTGATAATGAGTCGAATTAGCTAGGAGAGCTTATTGGAGTCATTTTATAATCTTTTAAGAACCTTTGATAAAGATAAGCCACGAAAATAAGCATGGATAATCAGCTTATAGAATAAGCTATCGCAAAAAGTAAAGGTAACGAATGATTAAGCAAACAAAAATCAAAACGAGATCTCCAATAAGCATCAAACCATCTTTAATACATCTTCACAATAAGCTTGTGCAATAAGTAAAGTACAATAAGCAGAAATTCAGAAACAAGCTAATACAAACTTAAAATAAGCTAAAAATGTAAAACTAAAACAAACAAAAATAAAAGACTAACTACTCCCCAAAATATGAGGGGTAGCGAGTGGTTATAAAGAGTGAGAGAGGGGTCAATTTTGAAAATAGCCAATGATTGCCACCATGATGAAGCCAATGATTGCTTGAGAAATTGCCACCTTGGACGGAATGACGTGCCTTCTCCAATGAGCAGAGGACACGTATGTTTTAAACACAGCTTCACTCGAACGCATCTATTTCATATGAATTGAATTTAGAAACAAATTGACCTGCCACGTGGCCTCTAATAATTCGTCCTCCTAATTGAAAGTGGAACCTCACGTGCATTGTTTGATTTAATTCCTTGTCACATGCAAGTGACGTCACACTCCCATAAATATATATCAGATTATATCATTTTATGTTGGGCTGTAAATGGGCTCATGCAATGATGGGCTGGCCCGGCCCATAAAACGGGTTATGGGCTGGCCCAATAATATCCGAGGGTACCCTTGGACTCTTTTTCTCGTGCTCTTTCTACTGGTATGCTCAAGGACTGTTTACGACTTCATCTCAGCTTGAATAATAAGCACTCTTGATCGACCGAACCCACAAATATCCGTTTTTGCATTGTTTTCAATCCGTTTTTACCTGCAAGACATAAAAATACCAAACAAATATATTTGCAAGATAATTATCCATATTTTAGCATTTTTAGTCCAATTAATAGTGTTTAACAAGGTATAAATGATGTGTGTTTTAGCAAATATCAAATTCCTCCATACTAAGCCATTACTGGTCCCACGCGCAATGTAAATAAAACAAACCCGGAAATAAATAATTTTATCCCCCTTTAACTTATGACCTCCCACAATCAAACAAGAACAGAAAATATCCATTAAAAGGTTCAAAAATTATTTAATTCGCAAACACCCCCGTTTTACCTTTTTTTCATTTTTATGATTTTCATAATTTCCAACTTACAACTTATTCATGTGTGACATAATGTAATGCTTTCATTATTCATTGATAACTTTTAGGATCACAGAACAAAAAGCACAAAAAGTGTCCAAATGATGTTATAGGCATTACGATAAATAGTCGACCAATAGAAACCGGAATCAAAAACTTTCTTAGCGATGTAGTTCGCACCATGATGTCCCCTAGTGGGTCCATTATGGCAAGCCGTGAGGATATCAACGGCTTCTTGGCTGTGAACACATCGTCGAATCACTTGATCCGCACAAATCTTAAACAAGTAGGGGTCGTCCCAAAAATAATGCTTTACGTCCTTAAATAATTTCTTCTTTTGTTGGGACGACATCCCTTTCACTATAAAATTTCTCGCATGGTAATTTGCAATGTCGGCAAACCATGGGGTAGAATCACCATGAAAAGATATCATTCTGAGGGTCTCGAGAGGAAATGTTTCAGTAATTTCCTTTTCACGATATCATTTGGATAGGATTTTCTAATCTCGATAAATGGTCGGTCGCGAATTCTCCGCTCCTTTTTATCACGAATAATGACATCAAATTCTTGGAGTAATTGAATCCACCACCGAGTAAACTCGGCTTTAGCACTTGCTAGCAAGAAAAAACTTTTAAAGCCGATGCCGGTATACACTATGGTCTTTAATAAAACTAAGTAGGGCCGAAATTTCTCAAAAGCATACACCATGGATAATAACTCTTTTTCCATAGTAGTGTAATGTACTTGAGCATCCGTCATGGTCTTACTTACATAGTGTATAGGCTAAAAAAATTTGGTCTTATGTTGCCCCAAGACTGCACCTACCGCATAATCACTAGCGTCGCACATAATTTCAAATGATAGGTCCCAATCGGGGGCAACTAAAATCGGGTCTTCAGTTAACTTGTTCTTTAGTATATTAAACGCTTCAATACATTTTGTTGAGAAAATAAAAGGGGTTTCTTTTTCTATAAGATGGGTCATCGATCGGGTGATTTTAGAAAAATCTTGGATAAATCGACGATAGAACCCGGCGTGACCTAAAAAACTTCTAACACCTTTTACGGAAGTCAGATGAGGGAGTTTAGCTATAACATCAACTTTAGCTCTGTCAACCTCAATCTTGGACTTTAAAATCTTATGGCCGAGGACAATGCGCTTTTTAACCATGAAATGGCACTTCTCCCAATTTAGAACTAAGTTGGTATCTTCGCATTGTTTTAGCATTTTGTCTAAATAGGAGAGGCATGAAGAGAAAGAATCCCTGAAGACCGAGAAATCGTCCATGAAGACTTCCATTTTTCCCTCGATCATGTCATGGAAAATGGCCATCATGCACCTTTGGAACATGCCCGGAGCATTACATAAGCCGAAAGGCATACGTCGGTAGGCAAACGTTCCATAAGGTCAAGTGAATGTGGTCTTCTCTTGGTCTTGCGGGTCAATGGGAATTTGAAAATATCCGGAAAATCCATCTAAAAAGCAATAGTATTCGTTCCCTGCTACATGTTCTAGCATTTGATCCATGAAAGGCAACAGGAAATGATCTTTACGAGTAGCATCATTAAGCTTTCGGTAATCAATACAAACGTGCCATCCCGTAACTAACCTAGTAGGAATTAACTCATTATCTTTGTTTTCAACTACGGTCATGCCACCCTTCTTAGGCACACAATAAACGAGACTCACCCACGGACTATTAGAGATTGGGTAAATCAATCCGGCATCAAGGAGTTTGATATCTTCTTTTTTGATAGACCATCATGAATTTCGGATTCCCCCCCGCCCCCCCCAACCCCCCCACCCCCTCCCCCATCCCCCCGCACCCCCCCCACCCCCCCCCCCCCCACCCACCCCACCACTCCCCCCCCCACCCCCCCCCCACCCCATCGCCCCACTCAGCCCATTCTTTGAGTTGAAACGCCGCCACGCCAGTTGAAGTCGTCCTCCATTAAGATCTTATGAGTACAAAAACGAGGGTCGATGCCCTTGATGTCAGAAATTTTCCATGCGATGGCCCGTTTGTATGACTTAAAAACCTTTAAAAGGGCGGCCTGTTCTTCATCTTTTAATTCTTTAGAAATTATGACGGGTAATTTATCGGCTCCTTCTAAAAACGCGTATTCAAGATGAGACGGTAAATCCTTGAGCTCAAGCTCTAGAGGATCATCAATAAAAGATTTTATTATTTTAAGTTCCTCAAAATTAAGTTCTTTCGGAGGGAGAGGAAATGATGGATCATCGTTTAATAACTTCTCAAGAAGACGAATGTCACCCTCCGGATCAAAGTCGGCATCATTAATTCCTGGTGGAATTGAATCATTTGAAAGACAAGCTTTGATCTCTTCTAAAATGAAATCTCCTCCTTCAAAAGGAGTAAACGAGGGGGGAAAAAGAAGTAATGATAGGATCCGAAGGAGTGGGATTGCCACTCGTTGAACTATCCGAAAATCCAAGCACTTCTTGAGCATACTCCTCACAAGCAACGTCTATGACATTGACTTGATGAACCGTTTCATCATAATAATTACGGGAGTATCTCGAAGTGTGCCCGACGTTAAACGTAATGGCCTCATAATTAACTCGAAGAATTAACTCTTCACCATGTACATCGATTAAAGCTTGTACCATCCTCAAGAAAGGCCTCCCGAGGATGAGAGGAACCCGAGGATCGACATCGTAATCATCTACAATGAAGTCGGCCGGAAAATATAACTTTCCAACTTTCATAAAGACATCTTCGGCAACACCGGTCAGAATAATAGTCGATCGGTTTGCAAGCTAGAGAGTCATGCGAGTTGAAGTTAGTTCTGGGAGCGAAAGCTTCTTCCATACGGAAAGAGGCATTAGATTAATGCTAGCGCCAAGATTGGCCAAGGCTAAGCACTCATCTAGCTCCAGGAAATCACACGGGATGAGAAATTTACCGGGGTCTCTAAGTTTTTTGGGCAACTTCTTAAGGATCACCGCCGAGCAATTCTCATTTAACGGAGTATTTGCTAATTCAAATAATTTTTCCTTGTTACTTAGAAGACTCTTAAAAGTAGAAGCAAACTTTGGCATATGAAGAAGAGCATCCGCGAAGCTAATATCGAAGTGTAACCTTTGAAAGATTTGTAGAAACTTCATCATTTGATTATTAGCTTTTTCACGAAGCTTTTGATCGTTAAGCCTTGAAGGATAAGGTATCGACGGTTTAGTATTAGGCTTCGGAGCAACTTCGGGCTCCAAAATCGGGTCTTGGACAACCGTAGGTTGGACGTGTGCGGTACTTTATGAACTAGTACTTTGCACCTTGTCCTTTGTCACCTCGGTTTCACGTTTCACTTCCTTCGGGAGAGGAGAAGGAGTAGGTGGAATCGTAGGTCCATCATAAGAAATACCACTTTGGGTGGTAATAGCTTTCACGTCACCTCTCGGGTTAGCAACGGTATTACTAGGAAGGGATCCCGAACCTGAGGGACTTTGTGTTTGAAATAAATTGCTTAACATGTTCTTTATCTCATTGTTCTGGTTAAACATTGAAGTCTGAAATTCCTTCTTTAATTCTGTTTTCATATTGTTTATTTGATTTTGCATATCTCTCATATTAACTTCATTAGTTTTCATGTAATTCAATAAATCATTTGAAGGTCCAACTTGAGCTTGATTAAACGGAGCTTGATAATTCTGATTTCCTTGATTAAAGTTATTTCCTTGATTCGAATTGTAACCTTAATTTTGATTATACTGGTTTTGATTGTTTTGCACATTCGGTTGATGAAAACCGGGTGGTCTTATTTTATTACTAACACGATAATTCGGGTCTCCTTGAGGACGGTAATCGGGACCTCCTTGATTGTAGGTACCCGTGGCTGCTGAAGCACTAAAAGTGTTGCTATCGGTAGCAAGACACTCATAGTACGGATGCGGTCAACCACAAGTAACACACGTCTCTTCTACGGATTTCACGGAAGCTTATTGATTAGCTTTGTTCATAAGCACTAATTCACTAACCATCTCGGTGAGAGCGGTAACATCCAGAGAAGGAGATGAAGAAGAAGTAGTAGTACTCACTTTTGAAACAATCGATTTGTTTCTTGAAGTACGGACTTTCGACTTATTCTGAATAATCGTCAAAGCATCTCGAGGTGTACGGTTCAAAAGATTACCACCGACGGCGACATTTAGAGGATCTTGATTGGATTGAGTCAACGCATTGTAAAACGTATCGATTTGGTGCAATTCCGAAAAATCATGATGTGGGCATTTACGAAGGAGTTCTTTAAATCGGTCCCATGCTTCACCAAACGTTTCCTCAAACTTTTGTTGAAAATTTGTGATATCGTTCTTGAGATTCGTAGTCTTTGAAGGAGGAAAGAAATAATTCACAAACTTAGAAACGAGATCTTCCCATGTAAGGATAGAACGAGGAGGTTCTTTTTCAAGCCAAATCCGGGTGGCCCCCTCAAGAGAAAATGGGAAAAGCATCAACTTAAAAGCATCGTGTGGAATATTTTTGTATTTAAGTGTAGAAGTAATCGTGTTAAACTAACGAATATGAGCATGAGGGTCGTCCCTCTCAAAACCATGAAATTGGCTCAAAATTACTAATTGAAGTAACCCGACTTTCAACTCAAAATTTTTGGCAAGTATAGCGGGAATAACAATAGCATCTTCGTAACCCTCGGTGGGTGCTTGGAGTAATTCTGATATAGTACGCGTATCCGCCATAGTGACAACGGGAGTCTCTACAATAGTTCGAATCTCGGGTTCGACTATTTGCTTGGAACGTCTATGATTACGTCGCTTTGGAATCGTGGAAGATTCAACGATTAAATTCGATGAAGAGCGAGTGCGCATGCACTAAATAAAAACTAAATAAGAGAAAAAAAATCTAAGAGAAAAATATGTTTTTAAACCGATAGTCATAAGTTCACGGTAGCTCTCTAGAAAACGCACAAAGAAGCGGAGGAGCGGGTAAGCGCGAAGCGTTTTAAAAACCTTCTCCTTTCGGGTCGAAGTTCGTAGGATCAACCCTCCTTATACCTATCTTATAGTTTGTTAAACTAAAGGTTAGCCGATTAAACAATTGACAAAACAATTTCTTTTTGTGGTTTTTTTTAATTTTTTTTGGTACTTTCAATACTTTAGGAAAAGTATTGTTGGTATTTTAAAAATAAATCAAGAAAAATAAAATATTTTTGTACTTTTTTAAGTTTTATATAAAAGAAAATTTATATTCATAAAAAACGATAACTTCACGGGGAAGGGTCTTCAAAACACTAATCTTCAAACTTCAACACGATGTTCGTTACACACTTCCCCGGCAACGGCGCCAAAAATTTGATTCGAGCCAAATAGTCTATATAATATATATATATATATATATATATATATCCTAATTATCTCAAATTAATAATAGTATAGTGAGTATCCCATTTGATATAAAAATTGCTTGAGAACAAACAATATTTTATCTCTCGGATGTCGTATCCCGACGAAGTGTGAATTTGAAAACCTTGTTTCGGTTCGTGATCGGGTGCTTGAATAATCAATATTTTAAGTTTTGGATTCTAAACCTAATAACGCAAAGGGAAAGCATGTAAAGGCACGCTAAACTAAAAATTAAAACAATTTAAAAACCTAACGACATTTAAAAGAAATTAAAAACTAATTAATTCCTAAAAAAATGCAAATTAATTATCTAAAAATAACAAATTAAAACTCTAAAATCTCAAAATGCAAATTTCTAAGCTAAAATGACTTAAACTATTTTTAAAAACAAAGAAAATACTTTTTTGAATTTTTAAACTATTTATAACTAATTTTTAAACTAAATTACACTAAAATTTGAATTAAAAAATATTAAACTTAATTATAAAAATTCGAGAAAATTTATAAAAAATATTAGATACTATTCCTAATGTTTATGAAGTAAAAAAGAAACAATAAGCTTTTACCAAAAAGCTGTGAAAATTCAATAAGCTCAATAAGCTTAAAAGCTAAAATGAGTTTATTAATTAAATGTATCAAACCTATAAATGAAAAAGTCCCCAGGGCAGTTGGTTGAGATGTTGTGTGTGTGAAAAGGAGGTCACATGTTCGAACCCTGTGACTTCCTTTGTAGTAAAAATATTTTTTTTATTTTTCTTTTTGAAAAAGCTAAACTATAAGCACAAAAAAGAAACTTTAATAAAAGACTTTTTGATAAAATTTAATAATAAGCTAGTAAAAAGCTAATTAAAGGTGACAGATTTGGCCTTTTTAGACTTTAGCTTTTAGTCAAACTGTTTGGCTATTTAAGACTCAATAAGCAAATAAGAGAACAAATAAGCTAAAGACAGATATAGACTCATACCTAATAAACACTAAGGACTAAAAATGAGCAGACAAAAATAAGCTAAAAAGCACTTAAAAAGCTAAAAGACAGATAGCTTAAGACATATATCAAAGGACATTTAACAATTTTTAAGCTAAGATAAAGGACAAATAAGCACTTGAAATAAGTTAATAGCTAAAAACAGATGAAGACCTATACTCAATTGACTCAAATGCAGAAATTAGACAAATAAACTAGAGAAATAAGCTAAGAAGGACTAATACAAAAGTCAGACTATTACTACTTGGTTTTGGATTTTTTTTCTTTTGATAGACAATTTGCAATCTAGAAATTAAGACTTAAGAATAATTTTGACTAACTACAAACCTAAAACAGATGAACTTAAAACTAGATTAAACTAATTTAAACAAAAGTTAACCAAAGTAAAACTGAAATCAAACCACACTCTTATCTGCAAATAAGGACTTTCAAACAAGAATAAACTACTATTACTTGACTGTTTATGATCCAATTTACTCAAAAGGTTTTCCTAAAAAATACTAAGCAAAAACAGATAAATATTAATGTATTTAGAACACATTTGCACACTTAAACATTGCACCTTAAGCATATATTTATGAATCCAAGCAATAAGAAGTTTAGGACTTAATCAAGAATGACATATTTGAGAATTTAATAAGACAGCTAGAAAACTACACAAAGCTTAATCAAAGCTTATTTAAACTATTATTAAGACTTGTTTAGAGCTTATGAAATTTGAATTAAGCACCTAAAATAGTTTTCCTAACTTTTGACCCATTTTAAATTCTTAACCCAAACACCCCTTTAAAATCTGAAAACTTATTTATAAGCCAAAACAGATCAAATTAAGCTATGAATTGCCAAAACAGATTGAGAACTATGAAAGTTAAGTATAATTAAGCAATAACCTAAGAAAAATAAGCACTATTCTATAAGCTACATTAATAAGCTAAATGCACTCAAATGAGGACAGATTCATAGCAAACCTAACCTAATCCATTTTAAGCTATAAGCTAAATAACTTAAGCTATATTAAGGCAGATTAAGTACAATAAGCATTGAATAAGCAGATAAAAAACTAAGATAAGCATAAACGGTATTTAAACTAGAATTTAAGTAAAAGAGGAAGTGTACCTTGATCCTAGCTCAAACAAGGATAAAAAATGCTCAAATGAGCTTATCTACAAGCTTCAGCTTGTTAGAAATAAGCTGGTAAAACCTATAAGCCCTTCCATTATTGGCTTATCATCCAAATTAGCTTATTATTCCCTTTTTTTTAAAACTGAGAGTAAATGGCTTATTTAGCTAAGCTTTTAGGAGGCTTAGCTGAATAAGCAGTAGCTTAGAAGGTAATGAGCTTATTTTGAGCTTATTAGCTTAATTCTAAACATTTCTAAACCATAATAGAATTTAAAAACACAATTTACTAAAATTAACTTTTTACTAATATTAAAGAAAGGATTACAATGCTTTTGGAAAGGAAAATTACATTAATAAAATGACATTAAGCTAAAAATTACAATAAGCTACTAAACTACTAAACCTACTAAAATGCTAGAGTATCAATCCTGTGTGAGTAAGACTCTATTTAAGCCCTACAAGAGAAGGATCCAGAAGCATAGGCACATCTCTAATCCTTCACTCTTAACCCTTAGATCATTCCAATCCAATCTGAGCCCTTGATCATATAGCCACGCATCATCAACCAATAGGAGAGTGAGGGATTGCCAACGTGGCTTAGGGTAGTGTTAGAGGTGTCAGAAATGGTCTTCTAGAAGCAAGGGGAGTGAGTGATGGAGAAGTTTTACCTGTTACTCGTTAATGCTCTGTGTAAAAGTAAAAACGAGGGAGGGAAGTGAAAAAGATGTATAATATTTTGACCATTTGTTATATCATTGGTTGACTTGGGATCCGGGTGGTCTTGGGCTAATTATTTGGTTTGGGCTTTGACTTATTACATGGGCCAGATATTATGAAATGTATTTGGATTGGATTAGTGGACTATTCGATTTAGGCTTTAGGTTAATAAAAATACAAAGTTAATGGGCTGATCCGGCCCAATAAAATAGGTACGGGTTGGCCCATTAAGGATGTATACGCCTTCGGCTTCAAATACTTGCACTTTTCCAATCTCATGCTCGGATTTTGTCCTTTTTTGCTCGTTTTTTGTCCATTTTGATGTATCTGTTACCTGCATAATTCAATTGACAAAACACACATATACATTGTATTTTCCATGCATTTTTGGTATTTTAAGCTCATTTTATTAAGAAAAAATTATATGTAATTAAACACATATCAGATATGTTGAGAATTATTGGCCGAAAGGACTTCTTGTCATATTGAATATATATTTGCTTGAATGACTACCCGTCATCTTTTGCCTATATGCCTTGTTTGTGCGTGCATCTCTATCCGTGTATGTGTTTGTCTTCATATTTCTCAGCCTAAACTAACATGCTTTAATCATCTTGTTTACAAAACCGATCATTTGAGTTCTTGTCTTTTATAATCAAAAATCTAAGTCTTTGGATAAGTGACAATTTAAAGATGTTTTTCAGCAAAATATGTTAACTTTGAGGAATAACAATCCCGTGGAACCACTTGGTTTTACCGTTACTAAATTACAACCGAAAGTGTATACTTTTCCTGTGTGTTTGTGATTTAATCGGATAAACTACTAATTATATATTTAAAGATTTTGTAACTCATCAAAGTTTTTGGCGCTATTGGCGGGGATTTTTTTGTTGCTTTTAAGTTTTCTGAGTATTTTGCATAAGTTTTACCACCCTCGTCGTACAATTTTCTGGCAAACTGAACCAAAAAACATTTCTGGTACTGAGAGTACACCGCACTTGTAACATTGTGTGCCGCACTTTCTAGAAAATCTAGGAGTACTTCGTACTTCTTCGGAAGTACGTCGCACTTTCTGGGAAAATTTGAAAATGATTTCTGAATCGAAGCTAAAAACCCCCCAAAACATTTTTAGGTCTAAGTTAACTGCTGAGAACATGAGGATTGCCTTCTTTGTGATTTTGCCAGTTAGATTTATGTGTTTGTATGTATCGTACATTAAAATCAAAAAACCAAAATATCTGCTTTTGAATCTTGTCATGTTTAAACCGATGCTTATTATTAGTTCTGTTATGCTTAAATTCTTCTTATTTTCTTAAAGACATCTTCACATGTTTGGAAATGATAAAAATATAGAAACTAAAAATAAAAAAATATGTTATTTATGATCGAATTTGCTTCGTGTTATGTGACTTGCTTTTGAGTAAATTGTACTGTTCTGTTGTACTCATTGTTTGCTATTACATGTTATTTGAGTGTATGAACACGTTTACAAACTATAAAAACGTATTAAAGTGGAAATGAGAAATTATGTTGAAAATCATTTCGTGATGTTTTTTGTGATGTTTACTCTGTATATGATGCTTCTTGATGATATATGTGATAAACTTAATCTTAAATATGTGCTTCCATTGATTGCTAAACTGAATATCTATGATTTTTTTAAAACTAAAACTAGAAAACGCCAAAGTACGGCGCACTTTTTTGTAAGTGCGCCAGTTTTCACAAAAAATTTCAAAACCTCAAGCCAAGTAAGCCCACTTTTTTGAAAGCGCGCCACACTTTTGCACCTGTAACTTCCCAAAACCTTTATATCTTGTTTGTTATACTAAAACCAATATGTTTATTGATTTACAAATGTTTATTGATGATACTTGACTGTAAAATATCATTTAGTTTTATTGGGACTAACATACTAATGTTTGCTTTGATGTTGTTTTGTCTAAAGTTAGAAATGGACCCACATACAAGCTTAGGACGAATGTGCATAATGAGAATCACAATGTAACCCTTAATGTTCTTATTGAAAGTGAAGGAGAGTGAAGTGGCCCTGATTATTTGACACAACCGATAGTGGAAAAAAGAAGGAAGCTAAAGCTTACACATTCTATGGGATAGAGAGTAAAGAAGTGTGTGAACAGTATATAACCCCATGTTTTGTGGAGGGGTTAGACGCTTTTGACGGCATAACTGATTTGAAGTATGAGAAAAACTTGCTTTCAAATGAATTTGTAGTACAGCTTGGTTTGACTTATGAGGTTATGAAGGATGGAGATAAAGTTGTGGACCAAAAGTTGCTTGTTTAGATAAAAGGAGAGTTGTATTTTGTGGACTTTATTGTGAATCTGGAGGAAGACGATGTAGAGCCTTGTGTTATTTTTTGTCAAACATTTCTTAAGCTTGCTAAAGCCATTATCGATTCTGGAAATGGAATTCTTACTATTTGGCCTGAAACCATTACCATTGATTCAAATGATGATGAATTGGATGCCTTGTTTGCTAGCATTAATATCGATGAACTTCCACCAACTGATATCACTGATTTCCCACCTTTTGTGTGCAACATGAGGAAAGGTTTAAGAAACAAGAAGAAGCCTAATAAGCCTATAAGATGACATATGATGGTGAAGGACCTTTGCTTACCGTCAACCGTCCTAAGACACAAAAGGAACTAACTAGAAAGGAATTAGAAGAAGATTTATATGTAAGAATTAGGTTGTTCAATGAGAAGAGGCCTATCATTGAAACTCTAAAATATGGTGATAAGTACAAGATGTTGCTTGATAGTGTTCTACTTGATAAGCTTAAGTTAGATGGTGAGTTTGAGCTTGAAGAAGAGATTGTTAGAGAACAAGTGATAAGGGAGTATAAGGCTATTAAAGAAAAAGAAGATCTTGGATGTTTTGTCTTACCTATTCGCTTAAAAGGGAAATTTGACTTTCATGCTTTGGTTGATATGGGTTCTAACATAAATATGATGCCATATCGTATTTATAAGCTTTTGGATAGGGAGAAAGTGAAACCGAGAATTGATAAGGTTAGGATGCTTGATCATTCTAACGTGGAAACTATGAGGCATTTGCTTAATGTTCTTTGTCAAGTTGGAGTAACCACAGTGCTTGCAAATTTTATGTTACTTGATGTGCCCGTTGATTGTGATGTTCCCATAATAGTTGGTAGGAGTTTTATGTACGCTTGTGGAGCTATAATGAATACACTTAATGGAAAGATGACCACTTTTGATGGTTTTGTGCACCAACAATTTAGAGTTACTAAAGTGAGAAATGTGCATGAAGAAAGTGATAGTGATGATAAGGAGGAGTACTCGATCAAAAGAGATGATTTTGGAAGACCTGTTTATGGACCTCACCGACCACTATACCTAGATTGTGAAGATGTTATGGATCGAGCTCTAGCTAGGCAAGATTATCTTGACCCGTTTCGAAATGTATGTGTTTGAAAGAAGCTTGTCTCTTTCCTAGGAACCTTGTGCGTTTCACTTAAAAATACCAATTGGAAACCAAACTACTCAGGGCGTAACACAAAGGAAGAAGAGGATAGGAAATGGCATGTCAGTGTGAAAGGTGTAGACCCGTTTGGTAATGCTTTTGAGCACGGGTACAAAACAAAGAAGACTGATAGGAAGGCATCAGATCATTACAAGATGAGTGATATCATGTCACCTGATTGGTTTCATAACTAAAATCACTCAGAATGGATGACTAGGAGTGCAACTCATGCTCCGACTTTTATTTTACATTTCTATGTTATTTTACTATATTTTGAATAAAACATTATCAAAACTATGTAACCTTGTAATCTAAGGATCCTTTTGATGTAATGAGCTTATGTCCTTGTTAATGAATATTATGAAGTGATGGATTGGTCATTTTTTATTTTTTTGTTTAAGAATATATGTCAAAAATTCAATACTATGCAAAAATTTACCCACAAGTACGCTGCACTTTTTGGCAAATAAAACACTTATTTTCTTTCATTTAAACAAACCAAAAACACAAAAAAACCTCTCAAGATCGCCGATCTGTGATCGAAAACAAGTTTTCTCAAATCTAATCAATCACGTAATAATGTCTAGGGTAATAATTATCTATATTATATTTTTGTTTTGATTAATTTGTGTTAATCTTTAAATTAGGGTTTATAAGTTTGAATATCAGTTCTAAGTTTGATTATGGTTAATTGTTTCCCTTGTTTTGATAAGGTTATACCCTCATAAAGATTGTTGATGTTTCTATAAAGTTAGATTCTGCTAATGAATTAGGGTTAAGTGTTTTTAATTGTTAAACATGCTTGGGATATAATTGTAATAATAGAAGCTGTCTTAAAATGTTAAAAGTATTAAGTTCTTATTGAGTCTTGCTTGTAGAAATTCGTATTTTTCAAACCCAAGTCTGAAAGTATGCCGGTTTTGCTATCAAAACCGCCGCAATTAGTATGAAACCCAGTAAGTACGTCGCACTTTTTAGCAAGTGCGTCGCACTTTTCATCAGAAAAACGTACAGAATCTTTGCAAACCGTATTTAGGCTTGTACAATCATTATTGTTAATTCCTAATGTGATTATATACATATGTTTGTGCTTTCTTGTGCATAGAACACAGGTATACATGACTATGAGGTCGGATCCTTGAGTCATCCAAAAAGACACCGTAAAACCAAAACCATTGAAGAAGCTATGTTGGGACGTGTTTACCACCCAAACCTACTGTGGGTTGGCTGTAATAGGGATAACAAAAGGAAATATTACATTGTTCTTGCTCCTTTGCTTCCAAAACAAGTTTTTGCACCTTGTGTAGTTGATTAGACCGTGTTGAATAGAATGGGTTGTGCTGTGACCATTGAGGAGATGCTGGAGATTAAAGTGATTGAGGTAGGAGGTAATGAAGAAGTGTTTAATTCTAAGGCTTGGAGACATGCTTTTGATATTAATGATCTGATTTATGCGGAGTTGTGTCATGAGTTCTTTTCTAAATTTGAGTTCAATAAGGAAGTGACTAGAGAGAAGTTGACCACGAAGAAAATCATAAGGTTTATACTAGGAGGTCGTACACATTTTATGAGTTAGTTGGAGTTTGCTCGTCACTTGGGGTTGTATAAGCGTGGGGAAATTTTGGAGGAAGGTTTTGAAGTTTATTTTCAAGGAGGTTTGCGTGATGATGATTACTTTGACGCCAATGAGTACTAGATTAGGATTAGTACTGAGGTTCAACTGCGTTTGTCTAAGAGTGCTGCTTATACTTTTAGGAGTTCGATTATGAGGGATTTGCAAAATATGATCACGTATGGTTTGTGTTAGAGGACGACTGGGTATGATAAGATTCAGAGGAACTAGCTATGGTTATTGCGTATGTTTGAGGATAGGAACCGTGAGAGTACGCTAATGTTGCTTGGGTGATTGCTAGGTGGATGAAGAGGAAATGAATGAG
Source organism: Tanacetum coccineum (assembly GCA_026074375.1). Lineage (NCBI taxonomy): Eukaryota > Viridiplantae > Streptophyta > Magnoliopsida > Asterales > Asteraceae > Tanacetum > Tanacetum coccineum. The sequence goes on from BQNB010002983.1 coordinate 85,115, forward strand.
CACACAGGAGGGGAGGCATAATGTTTGTGGGCAGTTTGTGACGAAGCTGGCAAAGAAGTTGCGGATTTTGACGAATAAGGTTTTAGATGGACTTAGAGCCTCGAATTATGTAGGTCTCTGGATGCTACCTCTCTTAGGGAGGTGATCGGACCTGATGGGAGGTTGATTGCAGAGGACCCAGCTCCTAGAGTCCCGAGGTTTGCTATACCTAGACCCCAGCGCCCGACTTTGCTGGATTTAATTTGATAGGATGGGTCGTATGGAGATTCGTCAGGGTATGCTTGAGCGCATGTCACTTAGGAAGTTGTATCATTCTGATCGCTACGCTAGATTTTTTAAGCACATGGCTGGGCATTATGGAGTGCAGTTGGAAGAAATGTATGTGCAACCTGATTATGACGAGCAGCATTAGTAGTGTCAAGAGGACACATGATGGAGTTTGGTGATCGTCTGTTGGGTCACGTATCTAGAACAATTTAAAACAATATTATTATTATTATATATTTGGGTGTGTATTATGCATTTGTTGGCATCTAAAACAATACTTTATCGTGCTATTGTTATTACTACTACTATATATATATTATTGTGTGTATTGTGTGTTTGCTTGTATTTTATGTTGCAGGTTAAAAAAGACAAATGATAAAGTCGTATGAATTCCTGTAAGAAGGCTCTCACTTAGCTTCGTATAATTTTACTGAATTAATCGCATTCGTATAATAAGGGAAGTATTATCTTATGTTAATTTTTCCCATTTATCTTTTCTCTATAATATTTTTCGCATTAGGGACAATGCTCATATTCAGTATGATGGGGGAGATAAATAGGAAAACTAAAATAAAAATTTTCGAAAATATACGTATCTATTTTTCAAGAATAAATAGAAATCTACGTTTAAATATTAAAACTAGTAATTTTGGAAGACATGTCGTTTCATTAATCATTTAAGCAATTTGACTCTGGATCAATAACATTGTAGGAGATTGGATATCATAACACAATGGAGATGCTAGGGGTTAGCCGAATTCTAGAGAGAGAAAGACAAAAGAGAAAACTTCTAGTGAGAGAAAGTAATACATGAATTATGAAATTACCAACCACCTCTTCCATGAGATGAAAGAGGTATTTATATGTCTTACAAAACCGGCCTATGGCCTTGGTATGGGCTTACACGTGTGGATTACTTCAAGAAGGACGTGTAGTACCAGAGTAGCGGAAGCCTTGAAACATTAACTTGATCTTTCATGATGTCTTAAGATGTGTCGGTCGAGTATGAACATGTGGTTATGAATCTGACTTGTCTCTGGCTACCGGCCGCTACCGTCGAGAATACCTGCAGGTTTACGTTAGTAATAACTAGACAAAATAGTCTTTGTTTACTTTCATCGAATACGGTTGTAATAACTACGGTTCCCCGTTAATCAGTATAAATACTACCTGTGATCAGGTAGAATTATGAAGAATCTCCTTGACATGATTTCACAGCTGCACTAGCCACTCTCAATACCAGAGCGTCTCAAAACAGACAACACAGTATGAGTGAATTCATGACATACTAATCACACCGATTGGAAGAGAAAATTGATTTAAAGAATCATATCGACTGTTCATTAGTAATGTGTTATATTATTGTGGTAACACATCGAGAGTTTAACGTGTTTAATCACATTCATCAACCGTCAATATTTTAATCTGTACTGAATCGATAAATCCAGTGTCAACAAGTTTGATTCCATTTAGGCGATCTTACAAGTCACCTACGTAAGCTTGTTTGATGTTTGGGCGTTCTAGCAGAGATTTGCATCTTCAACTTGAATACTTAAGTATCACACTCGATGTTTCTGGCAATACCACAAGGATACTGCGTAAGCGCAACCTTAAGATATTCCTATAATTTCACAAGTGTGTGAAAGACAAGTATATATTGGAATAGTAATCCTAATGAGATTTATGGATAGATCTCTTGGCTCTATACTAAATGGCAAATGTTACGTGTTTTATTGATCAAGGCGGGAGCTGACTGCTGCCACACTTACCAAATCAACAAACTCAGAGACGAGAAAGACGATCCAAAATGTTTGAATCTCGTCATGAGAATGAAACAAGAGTCTGATTGAGATCACTTGATGGCTAGAGGCAGGGGTTTATGCCTTGCGTCACTGGTCACTGACGACAATCTTCAATAACCAGACAACATCTTAGTGTTTCTGATAGTTTATGCATTGACCCGATTCCTGCCTAAGTTGTATGAGGGCTTCTATCTTCTTTTCACCCTTTCATCCATACAATTCTTGTTTCATTCCTACACTCCCCTTCATTGCTTACCGAGACTCATTCATGACTAGTACCTTGTTGGTTGTCTCCATACGATTTCTAATCTCAGTCAACCCACTTCCCTTCTTACTCTCACCTTTTACCCTTTTTATATCATACCGAATAGAACTTCGTACACTAACTAGTGTGATGTCCGCTGGGTAGCATCCCTCCAGTTCTGGTGGAATCATAAGAACGAAAAACTAACCTTACCAACCTTAATTACTCCTGATAAAATTAAATGTCTGGTCGGTCTTTTGGTTAAATGTTCTCCTTGCATAAAACCCATTTGAAAACGTCTTTTAGTACTGTTCTCCTTGCCATTAAACCATTTGAAAAACTTAATCAAGGTACTTGTGATATAAATATCAAAGCTTTTTGTATCTTGATTGTTTTGGCTTTTTAGAAATGCTCCCCCTCAACATGTGCATCGATATTCGAAAGTGTTTAACACATGAAGGATGGAGTACACATATGAGTCTATAAAATCACATTTTTATACGTTTTCATATTTTCTCCCTTTATCAAAAATTTCAAACCCTTTGATATTTTGGATATCAAATGATTCAAATATGTTAGAAAACTGGGAGAAAAATGTACCGATTATTCACAAGCCGATTGGGGAATATATTAATGCTCCCCCTTTATATTAGAGGGATATGTGTTAGTGTTAGGTATGATAAGTTTTGAAAAATTTTGAGTTTAACGAAAAACTCATGAAAAATTTATACATTGACACATAACACCTAAAGATACACTACATAATAATGTACAAGATATATTATACAATATAAGATGATATTGACCTGAGTACCGGAATGATGAGATCATTTTGTTCTGTCGATGAGTCTGTAGTCAATATATCATATCCTTCCACTAACAAAGCTTTCGAGACTCTTGAAAATCCGCCTGATCTTGAGCCTTCTCTCAATAAGCTTGATGAACTCTTGACTCCTCCGTTTATCATCCTTCATCCAAATCCTACTCATCCAATTGGAAACTGTATACACAAGTCTTGTAATCCTTTCCAAGAGTGTTCCAGAATTGTTGAATGTAGATTGAAGGGACATCAGCTGATGCTGTGAAGGCACTAAAGAAGTTGGTGTTCTGTAGAATGTCCACTGAGATACGAAAGATAGGATTCTTCTGCATCTTTTGAAGATCCACTAGAAGATTTCTCTTCCCAATAGGTAAGTGTGCCTTGACAGGAACCAACTGTTCATCAATTCTTGTAGGAGTAGGAACATTCTCTTCAGCCATCTTATTTGCTTAAGAATATCAACAAAAATTAACAAAATAGCTGATATTTGATGTTAGAGGTGAGAATTGGCCTTGTGGTTGAGTTACCATGCCTTGTTTGATTAAGTTAGGATTGAATCATGTTTGAGAAAAATTTATCACATTGAGTCACTAGTCATTGGCTTAAGTCAATCCAAAAGTCAACATTTGTCAAAGGTCCAGAGATTATCCGACAAGCACAATAACAAGTTAACTGAACCCGGATGGGAGTTAACAAGTCAATTGGACCTTTAGATTGGACCTGAAAAGGTTATTGGGCTTAATGGGTCAAAACTAGAAAGTATGACCTAAACAGATGTCAAGCAGTTTACCAAACCACTATGAACTGGTTTGGGCAAACTGCTCCCCTTGCATTGTTCCCCTGAACTCTATTATGTCTACCCTAAACATTCTGAACCACAACCCTGCCGTTTTGAACTATGGCTTGGTGCCTAGTGTTAGATGAAGTTTTGAGTTGATTGTTGGTTTGAGGAAGGTGTGTTTTGTAGGATTAAGCGAGTAGGGCAACTATTTTAGTTAAGTTTTCAATCAAGTCATCAGTTAGGGTAAGCCCTGAATCAGGTTGTGTGTTATTAGCAAATTGTGGTTGATAGGTAAATGGTGGGACATATGCAAATTATGGAATAGCTGATGATTGTTTAGGGTACTGCTAAAGTAAAACATTGAACACAAAGGCAAGAGGATCAATAGCATGTTGAGTGTATTTTTCCAGCATTATCTTATTCTCATTAGCATGTGCCTCGTGTTGCTTTAAATAAGCATACAACTGATCATAGTTAGATGTTTTCAATCCTTTGTTCAGTTTGACTGCAGTCACGAATCTACCCCATTCAGGCAACATGTTGTTCACAAACTTTGAGTTAAGCTGCATTTTGGGCATAGTCATCTTAATGTTTCTCATGTCGTTAATGAGCTTTGTAAACCTGACATAGTATTCATGAATGGTTTCTCCTTTGTTCTAACGGAAGTGTTCAAAGTCATTGTATAATTGTGCTCACCGCTTCATCTTTGTTAACTCAGAACTTCTAGGAGACATCTTCACATTCATCCCAAATGTCTTTGCCGACAGTGTAATGATAGGATGACGTGTATAGATGTCTTTTGGTAAACCTTGAAGTAGGATTTCGTTGCAGCTAACAATGCGCAGCTATATAGTTGCACGAATGTCAGCTTTATACCTTTCCTTTTCTTCAGGTGTAAGGTCTTTAACGACTCTATCCCGTTCGGGACCTAGAGCACTGTCAGCGAGTGTCTCTCTGAACTTTCCCATCTTAAACGGACCTTCATCAATCGACTGAAGTATGTTCTCCCCATTTTCTTTTCCCAAACAGTACAAATGTATACGTTGTTGCCAAGACTCAAAATTAGACCTATCAAGCATTGGTGGGCGGGTATCAAAACCGACACTTTGGGTATCTTCAGAAAGATTAGCCATCATAAGTGAATGTGAAATGATATGAGATGATCGTTCAATGATTAGTGAGTGTATGTTAAAAGTGATGAAGTTTAATTAAGTGTTTTGTTGTTTTTGTTTTTGTAAGTCCAAAGGTTGAAAAATTCCAAGTATGCAAACAGTAGCTCAAACCGCTAGCATTGTAACCAAACCACTGCCTGTTTTACCAAACCTCTGCCTAGTTACTAAACCACTATCAAATTACCAAACCGCTGTCAAGTTACCAAACCGCTGCCAACTTAACAAACCGCCAGAGTTTAGTTTAGTAAACCACTACAAGGAATAATTCTTCAAAACCTGTCACAAACCACTATGGATAAACCGCTACTATTAAAATAATCCTAAGTAAACCGTTGTCAAGAAAAATTACACCAAACCGCTGCCAGAAAACCAAACCACCATAGTTTTGTTTCCTAAACCGCTACAAAGGTATAATCTTTAAAAACCTGTAAACCGCTATCAAGCAAACCGCTATGATTAAAATAATAGTAAACCGCTACAAAGACAATCTACCAAACCGCTTCCTAAAAAGCAAACCGCTAGAGGTTTGTTTCTTAAACCGCTATGAAAGGAATAAATCTTCAAAAACCTGTAAACCACTGTATATCCAAACCGTCGTCACTAAAGGACAAACCGTTGTCACTTTCCTAGCTGACAAACTGCTGTCAGAATAAGACAAACCGCTGTACTGTACGATCTGACAAACCACTGCAGAACAATACTTTTTCTGACAAACCGTTACAAAGAAATAGGAACAGAATGACAAACCGCTGCGAGGTAAAAAAATGTACTTTTTCACATAAAACGCCTAAAAATCACCCTTTTGAATATTTTTGCTTGATTTCTTTTGCACAATAAGTACTAAAAGGTTATAACTACTACAAACACCTAAACTTTAACACAACAAAGTTCAAAATCTAAGAGGAAAATGAAAAACAAGCCATAAACCTTAAAAAGTACACTTTTTGATCTAAACCAAGCAAGAAAACGTACATACACACGATCTAATCATCCTATGAACTCTTATACCAATTGTTAGGAATTAGATAACAAACACAATGGAGATGTTAAGGGATTAAGTATAAAATTTAAGAGAAAAAATACATATAATAAAACTTCTAGTGAGAGAAAGTAATACTTGAATTATGAAATGATCAACCACCTCTTCCATAAGATGGAAGAGGTATTTATATGTCTTACAAAACCGTAATCCATGGCCTTGGTATGGGTGCTCTCCACGTGATGGTTAAAACCCAGCCCATTTACCGGTATGTCAATACGTTAAAACATTATAAGGTACGAGCTAAAGGCATACAAACTTACATACACAGGGTGACCGAGTCTTTTTCTTAAACCTAACAAACATTGCTAGCATATTTATACCCATTACAACTAAAAATGTACGGATTTCGAGCCTATTATTAGCATACATCTTTTATGCTTGATTTCTTTGTGTATAAGTGTGCCGATGATTTGTTGATTCTAGAACTTGTACTTGAAATCTTTACGATACCGCAGTAAGATCACGTTCGAGATATAGTAATTTTTATATGATAAAGAGGCAAATTATGATTAAACCAAATAGCCATTCATATATATTTAGCTAATTACACTAATTAACTAACCACATAAAAAATCCCTTGTTAGCACTTATTTTTAGTGCTAGATACCATTAATAAAACCTGCTGAGCCAATCTATTTCAATTCAATAAACCTAGAAAAATACAAAGATATACAACTATGAGCCTAAACCTAACCCTTGTCAAAAGTTTTATGGTTGATTGTTAGACACTTTATCCGTATGTATGAAATGCACGTAAATGTTGGTATTGCTATTGTAATGAAGTTCGAAGGTTGCAAACTTCTTGTTTCATTTGAAGTAGTGTGCTTATCATAAGTATGGGGGAAAAACAAGTATCTTCGAAGAGAAAGTATGAAAAATAAAAAATATAATAAGCCAAAAATAAGCCAAAAGTTATATGAGAGAATGGAGAAAGTTATGTACTTGCGGGTATTGTGGATAATGACATAAGCATGGACTTTTTGACATTATATTCTTGAAAACACCAAAAATAATCCCATATCATATCCAAACCATTATAAACCTAAAGCCTATACAATATAACCTGAATAAAAGCCTCTTTTGATATTTATGTCTGGTGCTTACGTCACGTCAATGCAGTTTAGTTTCTTATACAAGCATATAGTAATCTGAATAAATCATGTCTGAGCGATTAAGTGATCTGATTAATATCCTTTACTTCACTATATATGAGTGTGTATGAATTTAAAATTGTTCTTATTTCGTGAGCTGCTTAGTCGTGTTATCTTAGCTTGTGATCATTGGATTTGTCTGTTCTTCCATATATAAAAACCAAAACAATTTTCTTTGTTTGCTTGAGGGCAAGCAACAATTAAGTACGGGGAGATATGATAACAATCTATATATACATAAATATCCCCTCATGAATATACTATTCATCTATATAATTATATAAATACGTCTTTAGATACTTATTTGAGTAACAGCTGTTGTAGGAATAAACAAAGCGAAGAGGCTTGAAAAGATAAAGATTGTTCATTAGATGCGTTAATGACCATTAATGAGAAGGACTTAAAGTGAAATTGATGGAAAAGATGCCAAGTGCGGCATGAGGAAGTGTGGCATACTTGCTGAACGGGCAATTGCAATTAATTCAAAGCTAAGTACGGCGTAATTCTGAGGAAGTGTGGCACACTTTTTACTTGCAGATACGAATTTACTGCCATTATGCCTTGCAGGAAGTGAGACTAATCATATGCACCATTACCCTTCTCTCCTACGTTTTAGGGACTTTTAAAGTCTATTTGATAGCACCCAAGGCTTGGAGAAATCATAGAACAACAACAAGAATCATAAAAGAAAGGACTTGAGGAGTGGGATGAACTAACATCAAGTTCATCCTATCTGTAGGAAACTAGAAGGGGGGTTGAATAGTTTACCGGTTAATTTAACCGTTTTAAAACTTTGCTTATACAATGCTTTAATTCGAGTTGTATGCCAATCAATCAATAATATGAATCACAACTAAACTATCTAATGTAATGAACTAAGTAAACAATAACAATATAGAGAGATAGAGAAAGAAACGATCAAACCAAGACACTAAGATTTATAGTGGTTCGGCTACGAAGCACCTCTTCGTTCCTACTCCACTCCCTGAGTACTCCACTCGAGATTTCACTATGTCAACAAGCTCCCTTTAGGCGGAGAAAACCGTTTACACGTCGCTTACTTTCTTTTCCGACACTAAGCTAGATGTCGAGTCCTAATCTTAGCTAGAACCAATCTAAGACTTCACTAAGTCTTTACACACTCACAAGATATATACTCTTGGATTGACACACAATCCAAATCACAAATACACAATTTACACAATTGGATCTACACACAATCCAATTTACACAACAACACAAAGTTAATATAATAAAGACTTGTGATCTTGAGGAGGAAGAAGGAGATCACTTAATAACAATTCGTATGTAGAAGAATACGATTGTTCTTCTCTTGCACTTGATTAGAAGAAGAAGGGAGGAAGAAAGAATTAATCACTTGAAACAAGATCAAGGTATGTTAGTGATTAAGATATGTGTTTTAGAAAGAAAGAAAGAAGAGAGAAAAGTAGATCTGAGAAAATTCGTGGCAAGAGGTTCTGTTTTTCAGATGGGGTGGCCCAGTATTTATAGGAGACAAAAAGAGCCGTTGTGCTGGCGGCGGTCCCGGCGGTCCCAAATATATTAGGGGGCCGCCAGGCCTATAAGGGGGCCGCCGTAGACTACGCTCCTCTTTTTGTCTTTTTGTGGGGAAGGTGTTATCTGTTTTAGAACCTTCCATTTTGGGGGGAAAAATCTGATTTCAAATTTATTATTTTAATAATACATTTCTTTTATAAATAAATATTTTGTTTTTATATTTTTATAAAAACACTTTTGTAGAAATGTAAGGTTTAAGAAAAATATTTTCTTAATCACTAATCATGTTTAATGATTTGTTTATCCATACCTTAAGTGATTAATCTTAGAAATAGAATTTTACGGTTAGTAATTTATAAACATTTATTTTTATCGTAAACGTTTTTACATTTTGTTATTATCAAAACATCGAGAGGTCAAAAAATATAAATAATGTTTTTAGACATTATTTGTATTAACAATCTCTCTCTTTTTGATGATGACAAAATATAAACTCATTTAGTATAAAATTAGAGGTTTATAAATTACTAATGAGTTTAATTCCATTTCTCCCCCTTTTTGTCGAATCCAAAAAGGTTGATCGTTGAATTGTAGTAGAGAGAAAGAAATCGACGATTAAAGAATCCCCCTTGATGTATGCTCCCCCTTGTTCGGGGCACCAAGGAATCAATCTTACGATAATTTGTTTGCTACAAAACGAGGTTAGAAGTATAAGTGCAAGCCAACATAGCATGATAAATATCTCAATATTATAATCCACACTTTTGGAAACTTATAAATAAAGTTCATTCAAATTCTAAGAAGAGCATATATAGCCATATAGGACAATATATGAAGATACATCATAAGATAATCATAACCTAACATAGCATAATTAGAGCATCTAATAAAATTAAACAAGTAGATGATTCTTAACTTCATAAGATGTGATACCCAAAAGGTAGTGAACATTTATTTGAGCAAATTAATCATTTGGGAGTGATTAATTAAAGAGTGAGAATGATGAAGATGGTGAATCATTATGGTGATGGTCTTGTGATTGAGGTATGAGACGGGTGACAAGGAATTGAATGAAATTAATTTCATTTCTTAATGAGTAGAAGTGGTTGATGGTGTACCTATAACAATAACAAAAACTAGCATGACACGCTACTTGAGCATTAGTAGGAGGTAGAACCAATAGGTGTGGTGAAGAGGGTGGTGTAGGAGTTTGAGAATCGATGAGTGTGAAGATGGTGTAGAGTTGATTAATAAGTCGATCTCTTTATGGGTAGTTTATAGGTGGTGAGATAAAGTATGGAGTGTTAGTTGGAGGTGGTGGTGGTGAGTCATTATGACAAGTAGGTGATGATTTTGGAAGAGTTGTCTTATGTTTCCATACTTAATGAACCAACATTTTTGGTTTTCTCAAAAAGTTTAGGTGATGATTTAAACAAGACATTTGGGTGAAAGAAAAAGAGAATATGAGGAAGATAGTGATGATGAAGAAGATTGATGGTTTAAATAATGAAAAAGGTCAAAGAAAATGGCAAAGCATGGTGTTAGAGATGAAGATTGAAGAAATTGTTTGTTCAAAAAGGGAAGTTCCAGCAAGAGTCTAGGACTAGGGTGGTCAAAGATGCACAAAAAGAGAAACATTTGAAAATTTTTGTTCCCTCCTGTGGGCGGTCCCATATCGTTGGACGGTCCCGGAATGATAAGGGGGCCGCTTGATGAATTATGGGGCCGTTTTCTGGAGAGAGCAAATTTTTCCCAGTTTTCTCCCTCAGAAGTATCACATCTCATACTAGTCAAAAATCAAGTAATTCTAAAGTAACAATGCATCAATCATTAATCTTAAGCATGCAATTTTAATAAGTCTTAATAAAATTCACATAAGAACACAAATTGTCAACTAGCAAATCATTTATAGGATGATAAAACTATTTTAAAGATCATCCTAACACTCGAAAATCATCATTCATTGTTCTAGTTCTAATTATAAAAAGAAATATAATGTATGGGATAAGAGAGATAATAATAATAATAGTAATCGTTTCTTAGAAGTTATGCCAACATCTTTACTTCCTTTTTCCTCCCATCATGTTCTTGAGAGCTTGTCCAATTGACCTTAATCCATCTCGGTGAGCATTTTCGTTGTTGAGCTTGAAAAGTTATGGTTTTGGATAAAAGGGTGTTCAAGTCATGACTTTCATGAGAAGGCTTTTGATGGACTCGAGAAGCAACATTAGATGAAGGGGAAAATTGTTGAGAAGGAGAAGATGAATTGGAGGGAAATGATTCATCATCATTTTCGTCAACCATGTGATTTAGTGGAAGAAATGAGGAGGGATGATTTTGAGTGGTGGAGGAGGAGCTAGCATTTGACTCACGAGGTCTTTTCTTGCCTTGATCCGCTCGTGTCTTTCGCTCATAGTGAGGAGCGAGCGAATGCATGGATCGATCATGTGAGAGATAATGATCAAATGCTAGCTCAGGAGAGATGAACACGACATGTTTGAATAACCTAGTCAAGAGCATTCCATAAGGTAAGAGTTCCTTAGGTTTGAATCGGGTCTTTTCCATTCTTTTGAGAATGAAAAATGCTAGGCTATAGGGAGTGGAAGTCTCAATGCAATAAAGCATGTGACAAAGACAAGCGAAGACATGATACCTATGTCCTCCAAGACAAATGGCATTTTCACGAATAATCTCAACCCAGGGTTTCATATGAGTTTGAATCTCTCGGGTTAAAATTTCGTTTTCACCAACGACAACGGTTTTCTTGTTTTTGGTACGAGTCTCTTGACCTTGTCGTGGAACTTGGATAAGGGACTTAATGACTCTAGGAGATGGAGGTTTGGTTTTATAAAGACCTCTACTTGGAACACTTACTGACAAATGGTCAAGAGACCACATTTCGGTGGTAGAGGCTTGACCTTTGAATGGTATTTTTAGAATTTGACCGAATTCCTCAAGAGTGAGGGAGAATGACTTATTTTGAATGACAAAGTTGACAACAAATTGACCCTTAGGATTATAGGTAAAAGTGAGTTGACAATAAAACTCAAGAACAAAACGAGGTATAATTTGTTCGTTAATGTCTAACAAACAATCAAAGCCGATTGACTCAAACTTAGCACGAATATGACTCATATTTTCGAAGTTTGGACTTACAACCCTTCCCTCATGAAAATATCATTTTTCAAGATTTGCCATTGTGTTTAGCAAAGGTTGACTAAACTCATTTGATATTAAGGGTATGTAGTTTCTTGTCTTTTGATGATCTAGACCGGTAGCTCGAGGCATTGTTACCTAGAAGATCATGAACAAGCCCATATATTAATCATTTATACTTGTTTTTATGTTTTGAGTTAGTGCCTAGTGTGTTCCTATATGCAACAAATGTGAAGTAACGATTAACTCGAGCTAAATATAAAATCCTAAGAGTTAACCCAAACGCTCCTTAATTTGATTTTTCTCATCCAAACAAGTCGAAAAATACATATGAGTTATGTATCTCGAAATTTGTTCATGAGATCATTATGCATGTGTTTGAAAACGTTTTTAGGTTGTATTGACAATGCATAACAACAATTTTATTGTGTTCCTAACGTGAGTGATTTGAAAATAAAATTGGGGTTTTGGTTCAAAATCAATTTTTTGTTTAATCTTACTAATGTATGCAAATCCTATGTCTACGAGAAGCATATTAGTTGTACATTGTATCCTAGTAGTCTTAATTGTACAAAATTGAAAGAAAAATCAAAAATCCCCAATTTTAATTTTTGTGTTCATCATGAACCCTAGACTCAAATTGAAAGAAAATAGATGAAATGACTTACAATTGATGATCTTTGTGATGTTAGGATTGATTATTAGTGTTGATTTGATCTTCAATTGATGTTTTAATGGTTGGATTTGAGTTTTGGTGGGTTTTTGTGCGTGTTCGTCAATGGCAGCAGATAAAGGAGTGTTTGTTTTTGTGTTTTGAAATTTTTTGTTTAAGTGTTCCATATTATGGTCTGCTGATGGCGGTCCCATATCTCCTGGCGGTCCCAAATATATTGGGGGGCCGCCTATATGGGGGCCGCCCTCAGTAAAGGGTTTTTGATTTGAGTTTTTGACTATCTTACTATCATAACTATAAACATTATGCAAACACTATTTTCAACAACCTGTTAAAGTTATAAACCCAAGTAGATAAACTGTAATAAGAGGTGGAAAGAGAGGGCGTTGGGCAGGATGAGTCACAATCAGAACACAACATGTCAGATTAGGTTGACCCTCGCCACTTTAAAGATATTTGACATATTAAAGATTGTAAAAGTTCTATTGGTAAAATATACAATAGAGTTGCAGCTACTTTCAAATAGTTTGACTTTTCCCCGGTTAGCAATATTTTTTTTATTTGTTTGTCCGAGATAAAAACACAACCCTTACTGACCCATTCATTAGTAATGAGTGACATTGTCACCTTGATTTTTAACCAAAATACCAGTTTAACGTAAAAAAGGTGACTCTTACGACTTCAAGATTACCATTTAAACATAATAGTGATTGATGTTAGGGGCAGTTAGGTAATTTGATAGAAATTATGACAAATCTGTTATCTTTGCAGACTCCTTATTTGCTTCTACAAAATATAATCTTGCAACACATTCACACATCCCCTAAAAAATACTGAAAGGAAGTATAATCATACCTAGAGAGGAGTTTGGTATATGTTAGATTTATTGAGTACAAACACGAACGTTTTTATTCCATTGTTGTGTATAGCGCAGAAAAGCAACCTGAAAAGCACCATTAGAGATCAATAATCATCTATATAGTTATAAGTCATTTGATTACACATGAACAACCGATACTATACTATCGGTAACCCAAAAGAACACTTTCACTTCACCATGGATACAAGAAAAATAGAAAGGAGATATGAAGAATTTTAGAGAGAAGTTAGAGAGAGAAATAAAGAGAGAAAATGAGAGATGGTTAATTCATACAAGTGTGTGTGAAACAAATGAGAACCAACACCCTCTCTACACTTGGAGAGGGGTATTTATACCTCCTACATGAGCCGGCCTATGAGGCTTTCTTTGGGCCATGTGGTGTTTGATTATGGGTTAGGCTCAGGATTACTTTGGACCTTAGTCCTTAACACATACAATATTTGATTAATTTAACGAGCCTGATTCTCGTTCTAGCCTATTTAATAAATAACCGAGACCTAATATTCCTAATGAACGAACTTCATGTTCGACTCAATATTTTTTTAGGCTAACAATCTCCCCCGAAGTGAGTTCATTGTGACACTCCTTCATGAGATCAATGAGATTGCTTTTGTCGTTAAGCTCTTGAGTCTTTGGTCTTTATTATGTTGTAGGCTTGTTCCTTCATGTTGTGTGATCTTTGATCTTGAGCCTTTGTCATTGTCTTTTGACTTCGTCTTTACGTCCGAGATCTTTAAATCTTTATCCTTCAGTCTTGATCGTCTTTGCCACCTTGCGATCTTGTATCTTGACCAACATGCTCATACTTTGCATCATCTTGAAAGCTTGCTGATAATCTCCCTTGATAGACTTGAAATCTTAAAGGAAGATCTTGTTTATCAGAGTTTGCGGAAGTCTTTGTCTTTAATTCTTGAGCTTTCTTGATTCTTGAATCTTGATGCTTATAGTATGTCTTTGTAGTTTGAGCATGAGCATGTGGTAATGAATCCGACTTCAGCTGGAATGAGGCTGCAACACCGTCGTTTGTACCTGCATTTTAATGTTAGTGATAAATAGCAGATATGGACGAATATGGCTTTGTCATTCGTCGAGATTCGGTTGCATTAACCTCCGGTTCCATGAGGACCGTTTTATAGTATAAATATTGTACCTGTGATCAGGTAGGTTCAAAGAATCTCCTTGACAGGGTTTCCAGCTCAAAGCGTGGGATCTTCTAACAAAAGATGTATTAGATTTACAATGCTTTCTAGTTCTCATATAACGGAACGTTAAAAGGCAGAAAAAACGGTAAGAGTGAATCAGATAGTTACTATCTTTCTGATTAAACCGTCAATTCATTTTACTGGAACAAGTTTGATTCACATATAATCGCACCATCGTTTCTTTCCAGTTGACACAAGTTTGATTCATATGGAATCACGCAAGTCACCTACCAAGAGCTTGTTTGATATTGGCTCAAGTAGGATTTCCATCTTTACTGTGAATACTTAAGTATCACTCGGATGTTCTGGCAAAATCACAAGGATAATGCGTAGGACACTTGTTAACAGCTTGTGAACTTGATGATTTTCAACAAGTGTTTGTAATGGAATGTGTCCTAATGAGATTTATTTTATTGATCTCTTGGCTCTAGACTCGATTAGTGTGTTTTGGTTTTAGTACTCGGAGGCTGGAGCAGACTGCCACCTATTCAATATCAACTGACTCAGAGTGAGAAAGTCAATAGAAGTCGTGTGTATCTCCGTGACAAATGAGACAAGTTTTTGTTGAGAGAAACTCGAATGGCTGGGAAGGGTTGTGCATTGCATCACTGAGTCCATGATGTCGTCTTCAATATCAGAATTCATCTTTGTGAAAATCGATAGATTATGTATTGACCCGGTTTCTGCCTAAGGTGTAGGGAGGGCTGCTTTATTTTCACCATTTATCCTTACATTTCTTTTTCATTCTTCAACCCCTTCAATGCTTACCAAGACGTCATTACTAACACCTTGTTGTGATTGTTCCAGTGTTAGCTCAGTCTTAGTCAGCATTATTCCCTTAACTCATTCATCTCCAATCATACCTAAGGAATGCTATTTCTAACTATGGAGTGTCCTTGGGTAGATCCCTCCGGTTCTGGTTGGATCATAGGACTGATTCCTATCCTAACCACCTTATGACTTCAGAATCATCGTGAATTAAGATGTTGTTAGGTATAAGATCGTAACCATAAAACCTTTTTCGAAGAGTATCAACGGCACTTTGAGTCAATTAGATCACTTATTATTCTTAAGATCACATTTTAATTACATTTCTTCCTTTATTTTAAATACTAATACACTTAGTTTTTGAAATACCCAGTGATTAAAATTTGACTTAAAAATTATGTGGGGAGAAAATTGTTACAACATGAGTTATGTGGAATTGTTTCTTCTTGCTCCCCCTCAATTTCACATATATGACACCAATTGAGAGAATAGGATTATGACTTTGTAAATTCCATATGAAATTGAGTTTGAGCTACTTGTATATGTTTTAAAAATTGTGTGTTTAAAATTATTATTACATTTTAAACATTTTTCATTTGTTAAACATTTTTTGAATGTTTTAGACCACAATAATTAAACGTCGTGTTTATGGCTCTAAACGCATTAAAACTTGGTTTTAAATGCTCCCCCTCAAAAATTGATTCACTTATAAAAAAGATTTGACTTTTGAAAGATGCATGAGGAGGGAGTGTCGAACACACAATTTTGAAAGATTTTGAAGAACCTTTTAAGAAATTCTTGAAAATTGTGTTCAATGTGTTTTCAAAAAACCAATGTTACTTGAGCTCAAAAGACTTTGAATGTCTTATGAATTGACTTTTTATGACAGCTTAAGTCTGAGAAGTTGTTATCTTCTTGTTGTCAGGATAAATGTACATGATTGCACACTTTCCTTTATTGAAGGACGGGTTGTTTATCTTAACTTTAAATAACATAGCCATTGACATGAGCTACAAAACTTTGAATGTTTTGTTGAATAGCTCAAGACCGAAAAGATTTCTCTTTTCGTTGTTAAGGATAAATGCACTGAAGCGTACATTTTCCTTTTCTTTGAAGAAGGGGTTATTATCTGACATTTAATAATAAACCATAAAAAAATAGAAATGACATGTTTTGAAAGCATTTAAAACTCCTGTTCGAACTTCATTTACACGCTCGTGTCGATGTTAATCAACATTTCTAGGTACGTAAATGTTATCGATTCCAAGAGACATGTCGAGAAGATTCTTTTTGGAAATTTTCTGTTTTTCTATTTTTCTGATTTTGTATTTTCTTTTTGAGATTTTTTTTAATTTTGTATTTTACTTTTTGAAAGTTTATATTTTTGTATTTTCTTTTTTTTTCAAAAATATTTTCTAACATAATTAAAAATGGAATGTTTGTACAAAGAAGATGATGATAGAATATTTACATTAGATGAATCCTTTGAAGAGATGGGTTCGGAAGCCATTGAAGTACCTGCACTCAAAGAAGAAGAGTTTGCACAAATAATAGTTTTAGGATTATCTGTTTCCTTTCCTAATGGTGAAGCACTATCATTCAAGTTGTAGCGGGTTTCAACTGCCTTTCTAATGGGAATCCACTTAAGACCAACATGAGTAAAGATTCTACCTGTTGGTTTCTATGTAAGACCAGATCTAGGAGTCGTTGTTTTCAGATACACATTGGAGGACTATTTGGAGTAAATCTTTGTCCTATGGGGATCTGTCTACCATGATTCCTAGATTCACTTTTCTTTTCTACGGGTATATACCTCTTTGTTGTCTTATGGGATTGTGCATCCATTCTCTTAGTAGAGGTACGGGAATTCACCTTTGAGAGGTATTTTAAGATGTACTCATCGTGATTTGCACTCTAAATGCACTTTTTGCATGTAGGACATGCCAAATCATTTGACTTCAAGAATGGCTTTTGATTCCTATGTGTTTCTGCTGTGTTAACAGTTCTATTCGATACACGACTACTCATGGATGGTGGCCAATTCCTAGGTTGTTGATTAAAGTTCCTAGGTTTCAGTTTATTACCATTAGTAGTGTTTGGTGATCTAGCAGATTGTTGCACTCTTGGTTTCATATTCAACGTTTTATCATTCTAAAGTTGTGCCTTTTTCTTAGCTTCCTCTAGGTAGTAGTTATGAACCATGTCATTTGAGCCAACAGATTCCTTTGGTGACTGAAATGACACATGCTTTGGGCTTTTCCGAGAAGGACCAGGTGCATTCACATCATAAGGCTTAGCAAAAGACGATTTCCTAACTTGAGGCCAAGAATGTGGAGTGACTGGTTTTCTCAAATCATGCGACACAATAACTTGGGAGGCAATCTTATGTCTTGGCAATTGGGATCGTTCATATTTATACGCAGTTGGTTGTCTTACCACTGGTTGATTTCTGATTGGTTGCAAAGGCGGTTTCCCCAAGATTGATTGTTTTTCAAAATTAGTGTCCACAACCTTTCCTTTGTTCTTCTCAATGAGTTTCTTTAACTACTTATGAAACGTTCCTTGTCTTGCAATTGTGCTTTCATATCTTGTATTTCAAAATATGTTCACGCTCTTTCAGAATTTCATTGGACGCTTTTCTTTGCAATACTGTGTCATTTTTTTCTTTGTTACTTGACATTGTTGTAAAGCAAGTTCAAGAGAAATCGAGTGTTTTTCTAATTTAGCAAAACTTCGTAAAAGCTCAGTATAAACTTCTTTACTAACAGATTCAGTTTGTTTCGAAAGCTTTTGTGCAAGACATTCACATTCTTTCACTTTATGATCATATAAGCATTGCAATTCAGCATGAGCATCTAAATCAGATAACGAATTGTAACATCCAGTAATAAAATTTGATTCTCGTTTCGTTAAGTAAAAGTCATGTACTGCAAGTTTGCAAGTTTACCGATAATTTTCAACGAGAAGTCATCTTATGATCGTCAATGCATTATTTTTGTCATAGAAAGTTTAATTCGCACGCGGATATCACCATTATGACTATGTGTCTAAAATGATATTTTAAGACGCGTAACGATAAAAACCATACTTATTTCACTTTTGTTAAACGAGGCCATTTACTTGTAACACTTCATAAAACCTCATACATACAAATTAATAACCATGACAACTATAATTAAATTCAACAAAGATAAAATAAAACTATATATATATATTCATATGAAAACCAACATCTGATATGTACATATGAAAACCTATAGAAAGCAATATGCAATAATGAAGAAACAACCATCATTACATTCTTACACACACTACCCTACCCATTTCTTATTTTGAATATTTCCATCACATGCTACGTATTATCAAACCTGATGCTATTTTAATTTGAAATGAAAGGCATAGTAAAGATTCTATAATAGTATTAGAGAAGAGGCATAATGACTAATAGTATTAGAGAAATTCTTCTTGATTTCCAATAGTGGTATAGGACCATTCACATGTAATATTTCAGTAACCAATCAAAGACTCCGAGTATAAATCAGGGACCATACTCGAGTTACTCTATCACAACTAAATATTGAAACACAAGAGTTAATCAATACAATTTGAGTGAGGACTTTCGAGCTAGGAGACATCGGGTTCGGAGTAGTAGTAACCAAGGGATTTGGTTCAAGCTTCTCGTCATCGTCACGCTTCGACCCATCTAACAATACTTGGACATTTGTAAGTTTCTTTTCTTTTTTAGCATTTATCATGCTATGTCAATTTCCTTTGTGGCCTAACAAACGACCAAAAACCCAAGACACATCTAGCCTTGTCTAGCTAAACAAGAACCTCGGATTAGCATGGTTAGTAAGCAACATAAAAACCCATGCATGTTTCGTGTGTGTGCATGCCCAAGAACCTTGGTCTTACCATGCACAAAAATAATGACGTATGGAAAACTAGTAAACAACACATCGTTCCTAAGGACGAGTAACGAATGCGGAAACTTTCTTATGCAAACTTCAAAAACATACACATAATATGTTACGTTGGCTCAATAGGGACGGTCATGCACTAAGGTTACACGTGAAATTTCGTAGAGTTTCTCATGGTGTGACCTCGATGTATAATAGAGGCGTGACCAAATGTCACAAAATAAACCACAAAGAGTCTTTTAATCGTCGTTGGCTGCACCAGGGAGCAAAGTTGCTACTCGTGGGATAGCAATCCACCCCGACCCTTCTTGCATTTAAGCCACATATGCACGCAAGCACAGTCGGCTGCTACCACTGTTGCCGCTGCTTGCGCTAGCGTGCGACAGCGGCTTGTTGCCACTGCTGCTGCCGCATAGTGGTGATAGGCGAGGCGCGGGTGGTTTCATACCAACCTGCTGCCACCCTCATCTAGTCGACGAACCCTTGGTATTATTGTGCTCTAGCAGCCGACCCCCCTCCTAATGGTGCGGCCATACTCGACACCCCCTAGCTTCTGAAACCCGTTTAAAAACATAAGCAAAACACACCACAAAGAAAGACGTACGACAACAGTAGCCATGGTGATAAAACCCACTGTTGGGACGCCTAGCAGAAAAACAGAAAATGAAAGAGCGTAGGCCATGTGGGGTTGTGGTAATGTATAAAAAAATGATGCATGTGATACTTTCTACCACTTGCCTATAAATTACTTCATTTTAGACATAGAAGAGTATAAATACTTGCATGTGATTTACCTTATAAAAGTTAGACAAAATATATTAAAACATGCATGTTGCCGTGTCTTTTTTTGGGTCGTTCCAGGCCGAGACCCAATAGGTGGGTAAACTAGTAACGAAACTATACCATTTCGAGAATGTAGAAGAGTTATAAATAACGATTTTCGATGAGCTAATAATGATAACGACCAATTTAAATTATAAACGTATGAACGAATTTAACACGACTTTTATATAAATTGTTTGATACTGAAAATATTTTTAAAGCCTATTCGGGTTTTAAACATGAAAGTTATAAGAGTAAACCAATTTAAAATATAAAAGTTACATATATTATATATATAATACTATTTGGAAAGTCAAGGGATTAAAAAATGATCACATTAAAGTTTAAAAGGTTAATTTGGTAATTTACTTAATTTACAAAATAGAGGGACTAAAATCCGCTATTTTGAAACTTAAGGGTATTAGTTGTAAATTAATAATCTTTAATAATTAATTTAACGAGTCAAACGAACCGTGATATATAAAACCGATGATTGCGCAAATTAATTAACGGCTACGATGTAAATAAATAAACGCGATAATAAAATATATAAACTTAGTAACTTACAAATAATGTTTATATTTTTATTTAGATGTAAATCACATGGACATGTAAATATAAGTTACGACGTGTAATAGTATAAATTCCTGCATAGATACTTATAGTTGTAAAGTCGTCCCTGGAGCCAAATCAACACTTGAAAATGTAAAACGTTAACTCATAAACGACAATGCCCTTTTATGACCCATTTGCATAATTCATTTTATACATTAAGTTTAGAATGTAAACTCAGACTTTGTCATAATTACTTAGGTGTTTTACTGAGTTACTATTTGACGTACATTGATCCATTATCAATTCCAGACGATTAACCAATAAGGTGAGTTTTCATAGCCCCTACTTTACTGTTTTAAATCATCTTTTGGGGTGAGAACATTACTTATTTTAACAAGTTGAACACAAGTACATTTATTGATTTACTATTGGGTCTAAGTCCCTATTCAACCCAACTTATTATGTTGCCCAATTTATCATGAACCGTTAATTACTCATAAGCGTGAATGTTATGGATAGATCTATCGGGATTGACATCCCTGTTTGTCTTGGACTGGCATTAGTCAAGCAAACACAGTTTCATTTGAGTCAGTTATGGATGTCACGGGTTGAACATCTAAATGGGCTTGTCTATGATGATACATGTTAACGCCTCGGTGTCATGAGCTTAGACAATAGTAAATGCTTTTCATTGTGATATATAGGATTACTATATTTCATACTATGGTTATAAATCTTGTGGTTCATCACTATTATCAAACATCAAAACCTATGAAGTCACCAACTTTATGTTGACATTTTAGCAATGTTTTTCTTAGGTGTTCTATCTTACGGAATATATAGGGAGTCTGCATTGGTATATTGGCATGTAGATGTCTGTCTCGCGTATCAAGTCCTCTTCACGCCATGAAGTCACCAACCCAAATCTAGTCTTCCGTTGCAGTAAATTTAGGGGTGTGACACCCAAGGGTCTTGCTTGGGGCTCAAGGGTCGAATTTTTAATGAAAGGGCATGGCTGTTTTTGGACAGCCAATATTAGTCTTGGTAAAATGGTTGCCATTTACAAACTGTAACTCCGATGAAGCTCAAACTTATGAGCATGGTTAGATAGTTGAGTCCTCTGTAACTTTTAGTTTTACATATTTAGGGGTTACTCTACAAAAATCTAAAGATAATAGCCGTTTACTATAGGTGTGCAGAATCTGCGCACCTTTGCCATTTTGACTATAACTAATTCATCTGACATTAAATCGGGTCGAGTCAACTGGAAAAATGATCACAAGATATAGGGCTACAACCTAGTATTTTTTCTTAATACCTAAAACCTACTGATTTTGCCCAGATCCTATGTTTTATTACGGATCAGATTATGAATCTATAATTATGAACTAGTTTAGGTGGTATCGGGTTTGCTAGGGTTTTTGGGTTAAGGTTTTTGGTTTAGGACGAGTGTGGAATGGTGTTTGGAGGAAAAAAATATGTTTAAATGTTATGCTTAGAATACTTGTACTCTATGCTAGAAAGGTGGTACTAAATGCCTTGTAGAATTTGGAGGGAAATGAGCTCATTTGAATATCATGCACAATCGGCTTGTACTTTAAGCTTTAAGGTGTTGTACCATGATTTAGGAGGGAAACATATTTGAATTTATGCTTAGGAATACTTGTACATATGCATCATAAGCTTGTATATTCGTTTTGTATGTATACATTACATGTAGTTAGGGTTTTGGTATAAACGTTAACGAATAAAGTTCATTTAGTAATAATGTTATGAAAATTACGTTAAATAGATAACGTACATGATATAGAGGATATTAGAATATTGACTTGACATATTAAGGCGTTTACTTGATATAAAAGTAGATAGAATTGGCATAGGTAATTGTGTGAGCTCGTTTACTTTAGAAATGTAAACTATGTTACATAATTGAATAAAGCAAAAAAATTCCCTTGAAAAAATAGTATTTAATATAATATAAGTGGAAATTACAGTGATGAAAATTGTAGATTGTTACATCACCTCTTACTATTCTTTCTTTCTCTCTTTTTCTCTTCTCCTACCCTCTAAGTATAACACCTCTTGTATTCTTAATCTTCTCATCTATCATTCTATTGAAGAACACATCTCCACAAGAGAGACACACAAGTACTTAATCCACACTTGTGTGTTAGTAGTCAAGGGTCTTCTTTTTTACACCATTTCTATTAGAATTGAGTCTCTAAGCTAGGTTAGGGATTGATTCTTAAATCAACTTTCACATGTAATATGGTTGTAAAGGAAGTCTTGTATCTTAGTGATCAAGCCTAGATCTTTAGGATCTAGTTGGGGTTTGGTAAGCTTCCAAGGGAAAGTTCTTAGTGGTCCTAGTCGATCTTAGTGATCCAAGAGGTTAAGTCGAATCACGGGTTCTTTGGGGTGGATCTCGAGGGTGGAATACCATAGGGAGTAGCTCTTCTTAGTGAGCACCGATCTTAGCGCATATCGGTGGAGTGAAGTTGTAATATGTTTTTAGTCCACCATAAGGATTATACTAGAGTAATAGTATAGGTGTCGTGGATTTAACTGGACGTACAGATAGTATAATAATCCAAGGTCTTCATCTTATCATCATAATATATTCTAAAGAAGAAAAAACTTCTACCCAAATCATAGACTAAAAACACCTCAAAGCGTTAAACCAAAATTTCAAAACCTTCATGATTTTTAAAACAATCCTTGGCCTGCGTTTTCGAGGTACGATCTACATAACTATGTGCATTACTTCAAGACCCAAGAATGGTTAACTTAGTCACCATATTTGCTAACCACAACAGACCAAGAAACAATGGGTGCCACGACCTTGAATTCATATTCGCTTGTCCTTATGTCTTAAATGCAATCTACTACCGGACGATTATATTGTAGATAGTGGTTGCACTAAGCACATGACCATGAATAGAAGATTGTTCACTTCGTATAAGGTGTATGATGGTGGACATGTCGTATTTGGGAGCAACCTAAAGGGCATGGTCATCGATAGAGGTAATATTTCTCATGACTCCATTATAATTACCAATGTTGAGCATGTTAGTGGTCTACCTTTTAACTTGATTAGCGTAGGTCAACTATGCGATGATGATTGTGTAGTTAGTTTTACTAAAGTAGATTGTACTACTAGTAAAAATGGTCAAACACAAGCTAAAGGTTATAGGAGAAATGGTCTATATACTTGCAAATTAGGAGATAACTCCAAACAACAAATTTGTCTTGCATCCATGGTGGATAACTTAACGCTTTCGGCATAATAGGTAAAGGTCAACGCCAATAAAGTGATTAGTTAAAACCTTAGCTTCTAACGACTATTAAGGAACCTACGCAAAAGTTTATAAATATGAAAGGACACTTTTTGTTATACTTGAGGTATAGGGAGTCAAGGGAAGCAAACAATAGGAACTAGAATGAATGTGGTATACTACTAAGGTTTAGGAAATGTTTACACATAGATTTAATTGTCCATCTTATTCAAAATAACAAGAGCAACTTCTACACTTTGTGATTGGGATGATCACTCAAACTACACCTGGGTTGTGTTTGTAGAGTCTAAGGATGATGCCTTAGAAAAGTTTAAAATATTGTGTAAAAATACTTAAAAACCTACATGATTGTTCTATTGTTTTGATTGTAACAAATCATAGTAGTGAATTTTATATATTGAAATTTGGGAGCTTTTATGAACAACATGGAATGTCTTATAACTTGTTGAGCCCATTCACTTCTCAATCGAATGAGATTGTTAAAAGTACACATCGCAAGTTAAGAAAGATGAGTCATGCTATGTTAGACGAGCAATCCATTCCATAAAATTTTTGGTGTCATGCATTAGATACGGCAACATATATTTTTAATAGGGTCTATATTAGAAGATTCATCAATAAAACACCCTACGAAATCCTTAGAAATAGGAAGCCGTCATTAGAGTACTTTAGGGTCTTTGGTTGTAAAGTGTTTAAACTTAATACTAGAGTACATCTCACAAACTTTGACCCAAATTCATACGAAGGTGTTTTTTAGGATACTCTTAAACTAGTAAGGCATACATAGTGATTAATAAGGAAACAATGAGAATTGAGGAATCTCTCAACGTTACCTTTGATGAGAGTTTGCCCGAGCCTAAGTCATCTCCTTCGGTAGAAGATTATAGGATCAATGAACTCGTAGTTCAAGATCTGGTTAGGTCTCCATCATTATAAGCTAATGCCTAGGAGCCAGGTTATCTTAAAAATAGTAAAGAAGCTAAGGTCACCCAATAGAACAAGTAATTGGTGAGTTGAATATGAGAACACTTAGGTCTAAGACAAAACAAGCTTAGGATTTTTGCATGACATTTTCAAAAGTTCAAATTGAACGAGTCTAGTTGAGGTTGTTCATAGTTGACATGCATCATAGGATATTGATTTGAGTGAGGTGTTGAAAGAAAATGTAGAGGTCTAGAAGTTGTTTGCACCACATTTATATAATTTTGCTCATAGAGCTTATGTGCTATGTGCTAGGACTTATGTGTTAATCATGGAAGTTAGGCAACATTGTTGTTTTAACAAGATGAAAGATATGTGTCAATACATTATTCAAACTATGGTTGACATTATCTCGGACTCTACATAACAAACTTATGTGCTATGAGCAAGAAATTTGATCTACATCTTGTCAATATTGTGGTAATCATCGCCTCACATATTTTAATGTGTGAAATCGACCTACTCGCAATGTTGCATGCTTTATTCCCCATGACAGACATGAAAGATTAAATAGACAAATTCATTGACAAAATCACCTTAGATCACAACTCACCCTTGTGTTGAAAATATTATTTTTGTGTCAACTTGTTCATTTTATGTGTTGTATGCATGCTATGCATATTAGGATAGAGAAGAAAAGAAAAAAACCTTATGCAAACATACAAACTACTCACGTAGTTAAAGAGAATTCTTTTTAAATTAAATTCGATATGGTATTGCATAACATACTAAGATGCACAAATAATAAACATGATAATATAGTTTCTCATTCGAGTAACTATGTACTTAACTTACCATACATCTTGGTAGTTAAAAATTATCAATGTTGACACAACAGATCGACCATAATTCTGAGATATTATACTTAGCAGCACTTTGCTCTTGTATAATGTAATATGTGTCCTCATATGTGTAAAATATCCAAGAAGGATTAAAATACACATCAAAGTAGGTTTGATAACTTGTACCACTCATCTGAGATCCTAAGTATTTTCCTTGAAAAGCAACAAAAATAGAGTTTTCAATTTTGAAAATCCAAAACGGTGATTAAGGATCCCTACATAACCAACTACAATGGAAGTATCAGGCATGGTTAGATAAATCATTGTACATGCATTGAAAATTGTAGGAACTAGCTTGTGTAACTTAATCATACAATCTTAACTAAACATCAACTAAGCACAACCTCTAATAAAGAGTATTAAGTGTACTTATGTCATAAAATAGATCTAATATCCAAAATATAATGTGCTTATCCAATAAACTCAATCAGCATAATCGTGATTAACTTGACTTCAAAGATTTAAAACACACACACCTAAACAACTCAAGATTTTAAGCAAAAGAGATTGGAAAGAAGACGAAGGAGAAAATTACACTTTTACTCAAAGAATTCAAGGTTTGACAACATATCCTTCTTACTAAACTTTTCTCTATAACATTGCTCCTAAAAGTTCTTCTTGCATTACATAAACAACAAACACAAGACAAAACGAATATAATAAAACAACCTTATTTCCAAAAATGAAATATGTGATGAAAGAACCTCTTCTAAAAATGACTAGTGTCTTGTGAGAAGTTTGTTGTTTCTTCTCAAAGTTTTGCAAATTTCTTTTCCTCAAAATCACATTTTTAAACAATACACGGAATATGTATGAATTGTCTGAGAAGAAATAATCACTTCACACTTGATACCCGGCGCACCCACAAAGTATTATAATTATATATATCATCCTTTAAGTGTCCATATATTTATATTATAGGAGAAAGAATAGTTCCTCCTAGCAACCCATTGGGGACTCCGGACAATGTGCTTGATAATCGAATCATTGATACTGCAAGCAATGACTCACATCCATCAAATGCGGAAATGTATCTTAATGATGAAGAAGATGATGGTGATACTATGATTATTCCTCGAACACCTAGTGAAGAAATTAGGACTAGAATTGATAACACTAAGTGTCATCCCTCTCTTTTAAATGAGATCGGGGAAGATGAAATTTAGGATAAGATAAGAAATCCCTTAAGCCCAAATCGCATTGGTCGTGGTTACTTTATTTGTTGTGAAAACACATTGACATGATCAATTCAATCAAGGATCATAGAGAGGAAAATAAAGTCATGTTCATGTCAATCAATGATGCACTAAAACTCTTGCTAGCTATTGCTACAAACATGAGTTGTGTTGTTGAGAACGACACAGGTAAGGAAGGATCTAAGGACAACTTTAAAGAAAAAGATGCTTAAGGTGTATTTAATATGGTTGTATCTCTAAAGGTTGAATCTATGTGCTACTTATGTGTATCTCAATAATATGTGTTTACTATGCTCTACAAAGGTAATTAGAGTCATGAGTATACAACTCCATGCTTCCAAGTTTCCAAATGGTAAACTAACACATGATGGACTTGAACATGCATATATGTGTGTTTCTTGTGTTGCTTTATGTTTTCTTGTTGCTAGCTGTATCCAAGAACACCTCGAATGTATTAATCTTGAACCATGGATCCCCTCCTTGGAACAAGGGGAGAAACGATCTAAGGGGAGCACATGTCAAGATATCTACTCTCTACTTCTACAAAGATATCAACCTTTAAGTGGAAGACCAAGATCCTGCCTTTTTGATTTGACAAAATGGGCAGAAGGAAAGTGATAAGTGCTTAATTACACATATCTTTTACCTCTAAAAACGAGCTTAAATGACCAAAAACAGACAAAAACTGCCAAATATATGTTTGTTTTGCATTTGTATTGTGCAGGAAGTGGATATCAACAAAAAGACAGAAAACCAAGCCAAAATGACAAAACTGAGCATGGAATGAAAAAGACTGTGAAAAATTAAGGCCAAAGACCAAAAAAGTCAAAGTCAAAGTCAATCCAGAAGAATCAACAGTCAAACCGGAGCCAGAACTAAAGAATACTATTAAATGCAATCTCAACCCATTTGATGGGCCGGGAAAGCCCAATAGTATAATTATGAAGACTGTGAAGACCAAATGGGCCCTCAATCAATTACAGCAGCCCATTTGTGTACATTTGACAAAGACTGAGAAGACTTTGAAGGCCCAATCCTAGCCCAGTTACAGCCAATCTCAGCCATTGCAAGCCCAAACCCACTTCATACCTTATTGGGCTTGAAAAAGCCCAATAGCTAAGCCTGTACCTTATTGGGCCCAAACACAAACCCAATGGGCCCAATACAAAACCCAAAGCCCAACAACCCTTTTTATAAAACATAAGGACCAAAAATATCATTTTTATACTTGTTTTATAAATGAAAATGAAAAAATACAAAGATAGGGGCTAATTTTGCAATATTAACAACCTTTTCCCTTTAAAAAACAGCAGGGACCAAAGCTGCCATTTTCAAACTTCTCTTTATTTCTTTTAGTTATAAAAACAAAGGGACCATTTGTGCTTATTTGGAAACTTACTTATAACTGCCATGGCTTAAAAAAGAAATGAAAACAGAATGAAAGTTGGGGGGGCAAAATTGCCTCTTCCCCAACAATTGTGTTTAAACGTTATACCCTCCCCTGTACTCGAAACCATTCCCGCCAAACCATACCACCTCCCTCACCCACGGTTTCTCTTCTAACCCACCTCCCTAGTACACTCAACAGCTAAGCCATATCCTTTCCCACTCCCCATAACCCTTATAATAAGCCATGTTGGCAATCTTACACAAACCGAGCAACATCAATGGCTGAGGTTGTATGTGAAGAAGCACAAAAGTGATCTGAGGGCTAGAAGAGTGTGCAAAGGTCTGTACTCACACAACTAACACAAGTCAAGAAAAAGTGAAGACTTAGGACTTGTATAAAAGCTAGAAGAACAAGCCGAAGTGAAACACACCCTGTTTTTAGTTTAAAATGTTTTAATTAAGTCTTTATTATATCATTATTGTACTTCAGTTCTTTTTAAAAGTTTATGTTGTAAGTTCTTAAATATTAATGAAAATTTCATAGTTTTCTTTGAAAAATTGCAAGTGACCACTGTCGAAATTTAAAGTCTCATACAAGCTCTTTAATTCTGTTTATCTCATGTAAAAATGTGTTAAAGTTGTTAAACACTACTTATAATCACCTATTTCAGCTTTCCCTTTTTTAAAAATCAGTTAAAAAACGTTTTTATAAAATTAAAAGGGTGTTTGGTTTAGTTACAAAATGGGTCATTGTGGTTTATTAGTGGGTCAAACATACTCAGCCATTTTTGGCTAAGTGTAGGGGGTGGATTAGGTCAGTTTATCAGTAGTAATTTAAGCCTTTAGTGTTAATTTTGTTTAGTTAAAAAACTGCTTAAATCTGTTAAGCCAAGATTCATATATACAAAGCTTAATGGAATAAGCTGTGTATATCACCTTTAAAACATGTTGTTAAGTTCCCTTTTAATGTCAAAGTAGTTTTCTCAAAAGCCTTTTTGTTTCCTTCATTTTAGTCAAATCTGTCAAATTTTTCATAAGTCAAAAGATTTTTTTAAAACCCTCAACTTAGGACCTCAAAACCAGCAGCCAAAAATGAGTTTTATGAGAAGCCCTTTTGAGCATAAGCTCTTTACTTGGCCTACTTAATCTGTTTAAGGTTGATTTTTACTTTTAAGCAGTTTTGAGCTTATTCCATAAGCTCAAAAGCACCCCTTGACCTTGACTGAACTTACCCTGGTGCAAAACCCTAAACTGCAGCCCTATTTTTCTGGCTTATTTGACATTAGGCCCTAGGATTTTTAAGCTTCTTAGAGTAGTCTGTAGG
>BQNB010002984.1:0-118968 GCA_026074375.1 Tanacetum coccineum
TTATATGAGCATTTTGCTACTTTTCAAGGTGATTAGTCTGGGGGATTGGAATTTTTAGTTTTAAGTGCTTATTTATTACATTGCATGAGGACACGGCAATACTTTAGTATGGGGGAATTTGGTATTCGCTATTTTATACATATCTTTTACCATGAAAAACGAACCCAAAAGACCAAAAACATAATAAAATTGCAAATATATGCTTGTTTTTGTGTTTGTGTATGTGCAGGTACGGATATCAAGAAAAGGACAAAAATAAAGATAAAACCGGACAAAACCGAGCACGAGATTAAAAAGAGCGCGAGAAGACGAGTCCAACAGTGCCCTTAGATTTTATTAGGCCAGCCCGTAACCCATCTATATCATAAGACCAAAAACCCTTAAAATACTAACACCTTGGCCCAATCCTGTTTCATTATTAAAATAAGCCCAAGTCAAAATTAGTTATGGCCAGTCAACATAGATTAACCACGGGTCAAAAGAATAACTCTTGGCGCCAAACACTGTATCACCATCGTCCCAATTAACCCAACCCTTAACCTGAGTTCTAACAGCCTAAGCTGTCAACATCACTCATATAACAAACCCTCACCCACGCTCCCCCAACCTACGTGGCAGTCTCTTATTGGTCCATTGGTGATCCGGAAGTACACATTTTCATCCAACGATCGAAAATTCAAGGCAATGATTAAAAATGATGATCAAGGGCTCTAGTCAACTGGGATTTAATCTTGAGACTCACTCCAACTCTCACTCACAAAAGAAACACAACCCCAAGCCAGGACGCTCCTCATTTCAACTATAAATAGGGGAGAAGCTCACACAGTTAGAAACAACTAGGAGTAGGATAGCTTAGGGTAGCTTTTAGCTTATGCATTTTAAATTCTGTTTTACTTAAATTCATGTAATTTCCTTTCAAATTCTGTATTCAGTTTCATTTTTAATAAAAGTATAAGTTTCTCTTTATGAAAAATAGAATTACACTCGTAGGGTTATTTTTGTAAAATTTTAGTTTTTAAAAAACGGGTTTTGAGCTCAGTTCTCGTTTTCTTCGCGATTTAGCTTTAAGCATCTCCGTTTTTGTTCTAGTTTTCTTTATCATCATTTTTTAGTAATTTAGGATTAGGAATAGTAGAAAAATCATTTTAGGTTTTATTTTTCATAATTTAGGATTTAAATGTCGCGTACGTTTAATTTCCGTTAATAGTTTTGTGCTTTATTGTTTAGTCGTTAAATTCCTTTATATGCTTTATGAGTTTTTATTAAGTAGAAATATATTTCCAAATCAAAAAATTTCGAAACCATTCAAAACGCGCGATCACAAACGTTTCTGATTTTCAATTCGCACTTCGTTGGGGAATAAACGACCCAGGAGGTTTTTGAGATATCACTTTGGTTAAAAGTGAATTTCTTAACCCGACGGAAATACTACTATACTATTATTGGCCTATCCTTATATATTATATATATTTTATGATATATACGGTGTATTCGGAGACGGATCAAATATCGACTTATCCGTTAAACATCTAATGTAGAACGATAGCATATCGGCTCATCCGTTGAACATCTAATGTACAACGATACCATATCGACTCATCTGTTGAACGTCTAATGTTCAACGATAACATATCAACTCATTAGTTGAACATCTAATGTACAACGATAACATATCGACACATCTTTTTTTGAGACATCTATATGTAACAACATATACATATCGACACATCTTTTAAACATGCTATTGAACAAAAACGATCGCATATTCTGTACTCATCTTGTTAAACACCTCTAATGTAAACCCAAAGTCATCTTCTCTAGACACATTCGGAAATCACAACAAATGTACAACGTAAAGCTTAATCGAGCTCATCCGTTGAAGTTTAATGTCCAATGTATACCCAAATAATATAATCGACCATTCCATTGAACTTCTAATGTACAACGACAACATATCAACTCATCCAATAAAAAATCTAATGTACAACGAATAGCATCGTCACCACATGCCGTTAAACACTCTAGTGAAATGTAACAAAACTATAGGCATAACGAACTCCATTCCGTTAAAACATTTAAAGTACAACGATTAGGGCATCAACGACTCATGTCTTCCCTTTAAACTCATTAATGTACCACATAACATATCGACACTAATTCCGTTAGAACTTCCTAAATGTACAAACAATCACAACTATCGACTTGTCATCCGTTGAACTTCTAATGTAACAACGTATAACCATCTCTACACATCTCGTCCGTTGGAAGCAACAAAATGTATAACGATGCTTGGAGCATATTGACTCTGATACCGTTGAAACATCTAATGTACATAGTAACGATAGCATAATTGACTTGCATCCATTGAACATACCTTAATTGTACAATAGATACCAAATCGTACTCCATCAATGAACCACTAATGAATCAATGAAAACATTTCGACTCATTAGGCTCTGGAAAAGACCCGTTTAAAACATCAAAGATTACAACTATGAGCATATCGCCTCATTTCGATGAACATCTAATGGTACAACGATAACATAAACAGTGAGCTCATTCATTTTAACCTCTTATGGTTAAACATCTATTGTACAACGATAGCATATCGACTCATCTGTTAAACATCTAATGTATAACCATAGCATCTCGACTCATTCGGAAAACATCTAATGTACAACGATAGCATATCGACTCATCCGTTGAACATCTAATGTACAACGACAACATATCGACTCATCCGTTGAACATCTAATGTACAACGATAACATATCGACTCATCCGTTGAACATCTAATGTACAACGATAGCATATCAACTCATCCGTTAAACATCTAATGTACAACGATAGCATATCGACTCATCCGTTGAACATCTAATGTACAACGATAGCATATCGACTCATCCGTTAAACATCTAATGTACAACGATAACATATTGACTCATCCGTTGAACATCTAATGTACAACGATAACATATCGACTCATCCGTTGAACATCTAATGTACAACGATAGCATATCGACTCATCCGTTGAACATCTAATGTACAACGATAGCATATTGACTCATCCGTTAAACATCTAATGTACAACGATAGCATATCGACTCATCCGTTGAACATCTAATGTACAACGATAGCATATCGACTCATCTATTGAACCTCTAATGAACAATGAAAACATTTCGACTCATCCGTTGAACATCTAATGTACAACGATAACATATCGACTCATTCGTTGAACATCTAATGTACAACGATAACATATCGACTCATCCGTTGAACATCTAATGTACAACGATAACATATCGACTCATCCGTTGAACATCTAATGTACAACGATAACATATCGACTCATCCGTTGAACATCTAATGTTCAACGATAACATATCGACTCATTAGTTGAACATCTAATGTACAACGATAACATATCGACTCATCCGTTGAACATCTAATGTACAACGATAGCATATCGACTCATCTGGTAAACATCTAATGTATAATCATAGCATCTCGACTCATTCGGTAAACATCTAATGTACAACGATAGCATATCGACTCATCCGTTAAACGTCTAATGTACAACGATAACATATCGACTCATCCGTTGAACGTCTAATGTACAACGATAACATATCGACTCATCCGTTAAACGTCTAATGTACAACGATAACATATCGACTCATCCGTTGAACGTCTAATGTACAACAATAACATATCGACTCATCCGTTGAACGTCTAATGTACAACGATAACATATCGACTCATCCGTTGAACATCTAATGTACAACGATAGCATATCGACTCATCCGTTAAACATCTAATGTACAACGATAGCATATTGACTCATCCGTTGAACATCTAATGTACAATGATACCATATCGACTCATCCGTTGAACCTCTAATGTACAACGATAACATATCGACTCATCCGTTAAACATCTAATGTACAACGATAGCATATCGACTCATTCGTTGAACATCTAATGTACAACGATAACATATCGACTCATCCGTTGAACCTCTAATGTACAACGATAACATATCGACTCATCCGTTGAACCTCTAATGTACAATGATAACATATCGACTCATCCGTTAAACATCTAATGTACAACGATAGCATATCGACTCATCCGTTGAACATCTAATGTACCACGATAGCATATCGACTCATCCGTTGAACATCTAATGTACAATGATAGCATATCGACTCATCCGTTAAACATCTAATGTACAACGATAGCATATCGACTCATCCGTTGAACATCTAATGTACAACGATATCATATTGACTCATCCGTTAAACATCTAATGTACACCAATAACATATTAACTCTTTCGTTGAACCTCTAATGTACAACGATAACATATCGACTCATCCGTTGAACATCTAATGTACAACGATAACATATCGACTCATCTGTTGAACATCTAATGTACAACGATAACATATCGACTCATCTGTTAAACATCTAATGTACAACGATAGCATATCGACTCATCCGTTGAACATCTAATGTACAACGATAACATATCGACTCATCCGTTGAACATCTAATGTTCAACGATAACATATCGACTCATCCGTTGAACATCTAATGTACAACGATAACATATCGACTCATCCGTTGAACATCTAATGTACAACGATAGCATATCGACTCATCTGGTAAACATCTAATGTATAACCATAGCATCTTGACTCATTCGGTAAACATCTAATGTACAACGATAACTTATCGACTCATCCGTTGAACATCTAATGTACAACGATAACATATCGACTCATCCATTGAACATCTAATGTACAACGATAACATATCGACTCATCCGTTGAACATCTAATGTACAACGATAACATATCGACTCATCCGTTGAACATCTAATGTACAACGATATCATATCGACTCATCCGTTAAACATCTAATGTACAACGATAACATATCGACTCATCCGTTGAACATCTAATGTACAACGATAACATATCGACTCATCCGTTGAACATCTAATGTACAACGATAACATATC
Source organism: Tanacetum coccineum (assembly GCA_026074375.1). Lineage (NCBI taxonomy): Eukaryota > Viridiplantae > Streptophyta > Magnoliopsida > Asterales > Asteraceae > Tanacetum > Tanacetum coccineum. The sequence goes on from BQNB010002984.1 coordinate 5,030, forward strand.
GACTCATCCGTTGAACATATAATGTACAACGATAACATATCGACTCATCCGTTGAACATCTAATGTTCAACGATAACATATCGACTCATCCGTTGAACATCTAATGTACAACGATAACATATCGACTCATCCGTTGAACATCTAATGTACAACGATAACATATCGACTTATGAGGCAAACATCTAATGTATAATAATAGCATCTCGACTCATTCGGTAAACATCTAATGTACAACGATAGCATATCGACTCATCTGTTAAACGTCTAATGTACAACGATAACATATCGACTCATCCGTTGAACATCTAATGTACAACAATAACATATCGACTCATCCGTTGAACATCTAATGTACAACGATAACATATCGACTCATCCGTTGAACATCTAATGTACAACGATAGCATATCGACTCATCCGTTGAACATCTAATGTACAACGATAGCATATTGACTCATCCGTTGAACATCTAATGTACAACGATAACATATCGACTCATCCGTTGAACATCTAATGTACAACGATAACATATCGACTCATCCGTTAAACATCTAATGTACAACGATAGCATATCGACTCATTCGTTGAACATCTAATGTACAACGATAACATATCGACTCATCCGTTGAACATCTAATGTACAACGATAACATATCGACTCATCCGTTAAACATCTAATGTACAACGATAGCATATCGACTCATCCGTTGAACATCTAATGTACAACGATAGCATATCGACTCATCCGTTGAACATCTAATGTACAATGATAGCATATCGACTCATCCGTTGAACATCTAATGTACAACGATAGCATATCGACTCATCCGTTGAACATCTAATGTACAACGATAACATATCGACTCATCCGTTGAACATCTAATGTAGCAATAACATATCGACTCATCCGTTGAACATCTAATGTACAACGATAACATATCGACTCATCCGTTAAACATCTAATGTACAACGATAGCATATCGACTCATCCGTTGAACATCTAATGTACAACGACAACATATTGACTCATCCGTTGAACATCTAATGTACAACGATAGCATATCGACTCATCCGTTGAACATCTAATGTACAACGATAACATATCGACTCATCCGTTGAACATCTAATGTACAACGATAACATATCGACTCATCCGTTGAACATCTAATGTACAACAATAACATATCGACTCATCCGTTGAACATCTAATGTACAACGATAGCATATCGACTCATCCGTTAAACATCTAATGTACAACGATAGCATATTGACTCATCCGTTAAACATCTAATGTACAACGATAGCATATTGACTCATCCGTTGAACATCTAATGTACAACGATAGCATATCGACTCATCCGTTGAACATCTAATGTACAACGATAACATATCGACTCATCCGTTAAACATCTAATGTACAATGATAGCATATCGACTCATCCGTTGAACATCTAATGTACAACGACAACATATCGACTCATCCGTTGAACCTCTAGTCCTACTAATGAGTACAACGATTGGTGACAATCCTTTTCAATTTTAGGTTCGTTATTTTCTTCCTCAGGAGTATTAATATATATTTTTTTCATTTTTATGTTTGAGATATGAACAGCACTGACTATCCGGGAGAATTCGGGCTTTAACATTTGAATTTCCTGACGTTTTAGAAAAAACCGACGAATTCTACGTTAAGCATCAACGCTTATATTTTCAAAATGCCATGGAAATAATTTTACTACATTCGTTTTTATTTTTCGTGTTATGCGTATTTTTCGTATTTTACATAAAACTTTTACGTAGCGTACCTTTTTAAATATTGACTTTGGAGTAATACCCGAATTTTCACAAATTATGGGGCAAGTTAAACAACTCACACTCCACCTTAAATGAAAACACCATTGGAGGCGTATCTCACAAGTTGGGCGGTGTCCACACTTGTGTATGATCATGCCAAGCACTTATGAACAAGCATTGGCATTTTATACTTATAAAACTAATAAAAGCACACTTGACCAACTCATACACACATAAGTCATATATTACAACTCAAAATCTGAAATTGCTCTCTCCCTTATCACTCATCACCCTTAGACGCCACATATCTCACCAAAACACCCATTCCATAAAATTTGAAGATCAAACCAAGAAGAACACTAGTGAATATGATTACCTAGTGTAACCCGTATATTTTTGAGGCAATAAAAGAGGTTTTTAAGAAGGTTTTACACAAGTTTGGGGCTGAAGTTATAAGAGGGTTTTTATAAGAGTTTTGGGTAAATAAAATGATGATCAAGAGTATTTGGGGTGAAGATTAAGCTTGGAGTTGAAGCCCTTATCAAGCCTTGTTCTTATTTTTGATCATTTGATCATTTTCTACTCTTTCCTTGTGGTAAAATTTAATGAGTCTTGTTTAAGTTTTATTTTGATTTCCAAATGTATATGTATATGTATGATGTATGATGATCAAGGAATAAAAGTGTTAATGCATGCATAGATCTAGGTTAGATCTAACAAGAATGACCATTAAAACTAGTGAGAAAAGTATAAAATTTGTAGGCTGTAATGAACAGTAAATTCCATAATTCTCAGAAGGTTTGAGGTTGGATTTGATAGCATGAGGTCATAGATAATTCTCTTATGAACATTTGGCAATTTGGATCACTTCTAGAGGATAAATAATGAATGAGTTATGATCAAAACACTAAAACTAGTCAATTCTGGACATGCTGTACAGATTGTGTAAAAAGTCACATTTACGAACTAAACCATTTAAAAAGTGAAAACTATGGGTTGTAGCTAAAGTCATGTAGATTCTGAATCAATTGGATAGTCAACCATCTCTTTACGGTTTGTAAATGGCGTTAAAAATGGTGAAAGTGAAATTTCAGTCCGAAATTGTAACATGATCTTTATGTATAAAAGTAACCCTATGTATATGTATGACTAAAAGATGAACTAAAAGGGGTTTACATCTGTAAAGTGGACTTAAATATGAAGCCAAGCATATAAATATATAAATTATACTATTTATGGTTTATAAATTACAACTATTTTCGTAACACAAAAGTATACAAATTTTCCTAAAAACCCGAACTCTATATTATGTAAAATGGTTTTATGACTAAAACCCGAGGTGGTAGGACCCACTTCTTGGGAGTTTTAAAAGGCTAATAAACTGATAATAAAAGTATCCCGACCCCGAGAACCCGAAAACTTATAATAAAAGTTGTATACTAGCTAAAATGGACCCGTAAGGCTTATTGGACCACTAGGCCCAATGAAACAAAATGGACTATATGGACTTAGCATTAGGCCCAACTCACTTGGACACTATAAATGGAAGACTGATCTTTAAAAGTTTAATTTCTATAAAAAGCTTAATGGACTTGCTTAAATAGGCCTTTTTGGGCTCAATATGGACCTAGTTACTAGTTGAAATGGCTAAAAGTGACAAATTAAAAATATATAAAAGCTTAAGTATAAAATACTTAATTAATATAAATTGATCATCATGTTAATACACATGATATTTACATATTATATATTTACTTTATTTATGAGTTCTCGTTAATTATTACCGACTAGAAACCTAAGGCCCCCCCGTTACTAATTGTATAGGTCTTGGTTGATCGACACGCCTACTCCTGAAGTTCTTATTCTTATCGCTATTCTCTTCCGACATCACTAGTGAGTTCATAGCCTCTCATTTACCATTTTAATTATTTTATAAACTCGTGAGGGGATAACATGCTTGTTTTTTAAAATAGAACATAAGGGACCCGAATGTATACTAGTAACCTTGATTATTATAAGTTAGCTTAACTTGCTAATTAAAAAGACCCACGGAAATCATGAATTGTTAACTACCAGACAATGGTAGACGCTTATATATGAAATAGCACTATTTAGAGGTTGCCACCTCCAAATAAGTGACGACGGCTATCTGCATGTGTAAGAGAATGTCCACCACGGATGCGTTGTATAGAGAGTAATATGCACTCATAGCGAGGGTGTATAGTGGGCATTCTTTTTAGATGGTAACGTTCAATGTCATGAGACTTATAATAATCCCCCTATAACTTTGTCTGATCCACATCGTTATGTCTTGATGATTTTGAGAAATGATACTTGTGTTCGGAATTTATTATATATATATATAAACTCTATGGATTCACTCAACATTATTGTTGACTTTTTAGCATGTTTTATCTCAGGTCCTTGAAGGTAATTCGGTGATGAAGATTTCAGAGAAGCTAATGAAATAAATATTTTGAAGGCCCATTTAAAGAAAATCATTCGAAGAAAATATTTGAAAATGATGTATTGATTATGAAAATATTTGGGACCTATGTTGTGAAACTTTTATTTCGAATGGTTATATTTAAAAATGTCTCTTTTCGAGTCGTTTTCTATGCTTGAGTTATTGTATTAAGACGTAGCACCCCAAATGACCCTTCCGCTGATATATGAAAATGGGGGTGTTACAGATTGGTATCAAGAGCTTAAGTTATAGAGAACAAAAGATTTTCAAAAAAAATGAACGAAAGGATTTTTGAAATCTTTTAACTATAACTGTGCAAGCGAAATCTCCGAATTACCGATGGGACAAGAATGAGAAGGATTTATTTATCGATATATATATGGAAAAATATATATATGTTATAATATGAAATTTTCATTTATTTGAATATAAATGTTAATTATGTAATTATTTAATACTAATACGAGATATTTATACGACGCAGATTGTCATGGAGAACCCTAATCATCTTAACGAGCCGAATGAAGCTATTCCCGAAGTGAACCCAGTTGTTCCTGAGCCGAACCAAGTTGTGGATATCCATGATCCCAACGAAATGGTTGACATTCCCGACGATATTGATTTGGTTGATTATGACGAAGAAGATCCTGAAGAAGATCCCGAGGAGGAACCCGAGGAAGATGTTGATATTGAGCTCGAGGATGATGCTGAGTTGATATTTCCTTATGAGGTGGAGGGTGACAAAACCCCGCCACCTAGAGATGTGTCATTTAATTCTGTGTCATTTGATTCTGAGTTAGAGGACGAGGAGGTCGATGTTGCACCCGAGGCTACTGTTGGGACTATTACCCAAAAGCCTTATGCTATTTGCGACTTTCTGAGGGGCTTATTTAAGGTGGGAGAGTCATCTTCTACTCGTGACTCAATATCATGTCCGTAGGAGAGTCATCTTCTGCTCATGACTCATCATATGTTGGTAGATTGGCACCTTGGGCTTTGAGACGTGATTTGGAGACGTCCCGTACACTAGCTAGACTTACGGAGGCTGAGTTGAGTACAAACCAAACTGAGATTGCTCTTCTCAAATCTAAGGATAAAATCGGAGAGAAAGAAAGGGAAATACTTAATGATAATTTGGAAAATGTCAAGCGTGCTTTAGGTAATGTTCTCGAGAGGGTGTCGGTATTGGAGAGTGGGGAGAATGCCACATTGAAGAAAAGATTGGATGAGACTGAGACTAAGTTGGCTTGGGCTATGAGTCTCGAGTGTGGAATACGATGTTCTACTTGGACATGGTTCTTATTGGGGCTGTTCCGAAGCCGCCATCTGATGATGAAGACACTGAGCGTCCGAGAAAGAAATCGAAGAACTCTACTCCTGATGGGACCGAGGGACCTTCCGAGCCACGTGGACCACTTAGTGACTCTTAGTAGATTAGTTTATCATTAGTAGTATCTTTTGTAAATCACTAACTAAACTGTGATGTCAGTTAGTAGAACTAATCTTTTGGAGTTGTATAGCATTAGATGGTGACATGTAATGTATAACAATGCAACTTGTAACTTGTTTGTGATTAATGAAATGACTATCTTTTGGTTCTAATCCTATCTTGTGTTGTTGTTACATTTCTTTTCTTGTTTCTTCTAAATTGTTCCTTTGCTTAATACAATCATTGAATGAATACTCAATATGATTTGATTTGTGTTGTAATAGGATCATGCCGCCAAAAGCAATGTATGAGGCATGTATGCGCGAGGTTATTAGGGAACAAGTTGCCACATCTATGGCTAAATTTAAATCAAATATGAACCGCAGAGCCGGTGGTGCTGGAGCCGGTGGTGCTAGAGCCGGTGGTGCTGGAGCCGGTGGTGGTGGAGCCGGTGGTGGTGGAGCCGGTGGTGCTGGAGTTGGTGGTGCTAAACAGGAATTTCCTAAATCTATTGAAATTCTCTCCCATTTCCAAACAGGAATTTCCGGTTGCTGAAGTAATCCTGACGGCTTTTGGTGTTCAGCCTTGACTTTAGCACATGTCATGTAACACCCCCAAAATCAGGTAGCAGCGGAATGGTAACAATGGGGTGCTACTTTAAAGTACAACAATCAAGAAATAGGAAACGACCAAAAATGGACGTTTAAGACAAGATTTCATTTGATGTCATAGCAAAATATCAGAGTTCATACATTAGGTCCAGGAGTTGTGGATGCTCAGCAAGATCCAAAAGTCATTACTGGTACATTCTTACTCAACAACAGATATGCTACTGCTTTATTTGATTCGGGTGCCGATAAAAGTTTTGTGTCTACAAATTTTAGTACCCTTATTGATATTGAACCAGTTGAGTTAGATACTTGCTATGAAGTCGAATTGGCCGATGGAAAAGTAGTAAGTACCAATAATGTGTTAATAGGGTGTACACTTAATCTTTTAAACCATTTTTTCCAATCGATTTTAATATGGCTAATAGTACTAGGAAGTTTTGATTGTCATTATTGGATGGATTGGTTATCACGATAATGCTGCCGTATTTTGTGTGGGAGAGAAAAGGTTAGAGTTCCCCTGGAGGTAGACATTGGTTTTATCGTAAGGCGATAGAGAATAATTCCCGATTGAAGATCGTTTCTTGCATTAAGGCTCAAAAGTATATCGGAGAAGGGTTGTGAGCTATTCTCTTGCTCAAGTAACTAACAAAGATCGAAGGAGAGAAGCGATTAGAAGATGTTCAAGTTATTCGAGTTTTTCCAGGTTATTTCCTGAAGAATTACCTGGACCTTCCGCCACCCTGGGCAAAGGTTGAATTCCGTATTGCATTGTTGAATTTTGTATTGATCTTATTCCCGGTGCTGCACCGGTGGCCCGTACGCCATATCGTTTAGCACCATCCAAAATAAAGGAGTTGTCCAAGCAACTACAAGAGTTGTTGGAGCAAGGTTTTATTCGACCGAGCTTGTCACCGTGGGGAGCTCCAGTATTGTTTGTGAAGAAGAAGGATGGATCGTTTCAAATATGCATTGATTACCGAGAACTGAACAAGTTGACGATCAAGAATCGATATCCATTTCCGAGGATTGATGACTTATTTGATCAGCTGCCTGGTTCTAGTGTTTATTCGAAGATTGATTTATGGTCTAGTTATCATCAACTTCGTATCCGCGAGGAAGACATTCTAATTACAACGTTTAGAACTCGTTATGGACATTATGAGTTTCAGGTAATGCCTTTTGGACTGACTAATGCACCTGCAGTATTCATGGACTTGATGAATCGCATGTGCAAGTCATAGCTTGATAAGTTCGTGATTGTATTCATTGATGACATTCTGATTTATTCCAAAAATAAAGAAGAACATGGTGAACATTTGAAGACTATCTTGAATTTGCTAAGGAGCAAAAAGTTGTACGCTAAATTTTCAAAATGTGATTTTTGGCTTGATTCCGTGTAATTCCTTGGCCATGTAATTGATAGTAGTGGAGTTCATGTTGATCCTGCGAAAATCAAAGCCATTAAAAATTGGGCTGCACCGACTACACCAACAAAAGTGCGATAATTTTTGGGTTTGGCAGGCTATTATCGAAGGTTTATGAAGGAGTTTTCTCTAATATCCAAACCATTAACTAAACTCACTCAGAAAAATAAGCCATATGTGTGGGGCGACGACGAAGAGGAGGCATTTCAAACATTGAAGCTGAAATTGTGTAGTGCGCCAATATTATCACTACCCGAGGGAAGCGAAGACTTTGTTGTATATTGTGATGCGTCCCTTAAAGGATTTAGAGTTGTTTTAATGCAGCGAGAAAAGGTGATTGCGTACGCCTCTAGGCAACTTGGAAAGAATGAAGAAAACTATATGACCTATGACTTGGAATTAGGAGCAGTGGTTTTTGCTCTTCGACTATGGATACATTATTTGTACGGCACTAAGTGTACGGTATACACCGATCACAAAAGCCTACAATATATTTTGGATCAGAAAGAGCTAAATATGAGGCAGCGTAGATGGATTAAACTTCTGAGTGATTGCGATTGTGTTATTCGTTATCACCCGGGAAAGGAGAATGTTGTCGCTGATGCGTTGAGCAGGAAGGATAAGGAACCGATTCGAGTGAGTGCTTTAGTGGTGACGGTATATAACAATTTACCTAAGCAAATTCGGAATGCACAAGTTGAAGCTTCCAAGGAGGAAAATATTAGCGCCGAAGGATTTCTTGGCAAAGGGGAGCCATTTGAAGTTAGACCCGATGGTACAAAATGTCTAAAAGGATGAGTATGGTTACCATTATTTAGAGGATTGAGAGGTCTAATCATGTTGGAATCTCATAAATCAAAATATTCTATTCATCTTGGGTGGGATAAAATGTACCATGATTTGAGGAAGTTATACTGGTGGCCTAATATGAAAGTTGACATTGCGACATATGTCAGTAAGTGCTTGACATGTGCTAAAGTCAAGGCTGAACACCAAAAGCCGTCAGGATTACTTCAGCAGCCAAAAATTCCTATTTGGAAATGAGAGAGAATTACAATGGATTTCATTACAAAGCTTCCAAGAACACCATCTGGATATGATTCTATTTGGGTCATTGTTGATCGATTAACTAAATCTGCTCACTTTATTCCGATGAATGAGAAGTATAAAATGGAGAAGCTTACTCGGTTATATTTGAAGAAGATTATTTGTAGGTACGGGGTACCCGTGTCGATTATTTCAGACCGAGACCCTTGTTTCGCATCAAGGTTTTGGAGATCTCTTAAAAAGTCATTGGGGACGAATTTAGATATGAGAACTGCTTACCATCCTGAAACTGATGGTCAGAGTGAAAGAACGATACAGACATTGGAAGAAATGTTGCGTGCTTGCGTGATTAACTTTGGTAGTGACTGGGATAAACACTTACCTTTGGCTGAATTCTCATACAATAATAGTTATCACGCTAGTATTAAAGTCGCAGCTTTCGAAGCTCTATATGGAAGGAAATGTAGATCGCTTGTACGTTGGAGTGAGGTTGGAGATGCCCAACTCACGGGACCAGAAATGATTCACGAAACGATAGAGATGATTGTGCAAAGCAAGAATTGATTATTGGCTGCTCGTAATAGACAGAAAAGTTATGCGGATGTGAGACCTAAACCTTTGGAGTTCGAAGTGGGTGACAAAGTTATGCTGAAAGTATCACCGTAGAAAGGTGTTGTTCGAATTGGAAAATGTGGGAAATTAAGTCCCTGTTATATTGGACCATTCAAGATTTTATCAAAAGTAGGTCCGGTGGCATATAAACTGGAATTACCCCGAGGGCTTCAAGGAATACACAATACATTCCATGTTTCGAACTTGAAGAAATGTTTATCGGACGAAAATCTTATTATTCCTCTTGACGAAATAAGGATCGACGAGAAATTGCATTTCATCGAAGAACCTATCGAAATCATGGATAGGGATGTAAAGCAACTTAAGTAAAGTCGGATCCCAATAGTCAAAGTTTGATGGAATTCGAGTCGAGGACTGGAATATACTTGGGAAAAGGAGGATCAAATGTGGAAGAAATACCCTTATCTCTTTGATTTTAACAGAAAGCGGGCGATAAGATGAATTGATCTTCAGGGATGAAGATCCCTTTTTAGGGGGAGATGCTGTGACAATCCGTCAATTTCAGGTTGTTATTTTATTCTTGAGTATTAATTATAATTTTCATTTTTATGTTGAGATATGAACTCACGACTAACCGGGAGAATTAGGGCTTACATTTGTAATTTACGTAACGTTTACGAAGAACCGGAAAATGCTACATTAAGCATTGACGTTTATATATTAAAAATGCCATAGAAATATTTTTGTTGCATTCGTTTTTATTTTTCGTGTTTCGTACTATTTTTACTTTTTACGAATAATGACTACAAATCGTACCTTTTAAATATCGGACTTTGATAATACCCGCATTTACAAATTATGGGTCAAGCTTTTAACTAAATTAAAAACCCAACCCACTTAACTTAACCCCTATAGGGGCGGATACACCACGGGACTATGTGTCCCCATGGTGTTGATTCTTGCCAAGTTAGATAACACTTGGCATCTTACTTGACTTACATACTTAAGCCTTATTTGACCAAACTTAACACACACACTACACACTCTTGCATGTGAGAAAGATTAAAACACAAAAATACTCTCCCTCCTCCTCCTCCCTTGCCGTGAGCTAGAACCACCACAACGCCAATTCCATACAATTTTATAGATCACAAAATAACCACACTAGTAAAAATGACAACCTAGTATATTCCTTGTATTTTTGAGGTGATTGAAAGGGTTTTAAAGAAGGGTTATATACATTTTGGGGTTGAAGTTATACAAGTTTTTATCAAGTCATTTTGGGTAAAGAAAAATGGTGATCAAAAATTATTTTGGGTGAAGATCAAGTTTGAAGATTGAAGCTTTGTTCTTGTTTTGATTATTTGATCATTTTCTACATATTTCTTGTGGTAATAATCTCATGAGTTTTGTTTATGTTTTCTTTTGATTTTCAATTGTATATGTACATGTATGATATTTGATGATCAAGTAATAAAAATGGCCATGCATGTACAGATCTAGGTTAATTATAGCTAAAATAGTCATCTAAAACAAGTGAAAAAATCATCAAAATTATGAGCTGTAATGAACAGTAGATTCTATAAAACTCAATAGGTTTGAGGATTGATTTGGTGACATGAGATCATAGATGTACATTGGGCAAATTGGATGATTCCAAGAAAGTAAATAATAAATGAGTTATGGTCAAAACACTAAAACTAGTCAAATCTGGACCTTGCTGTACAGATTGTGTAAAAAGTCATATTTACGGGCTGAACCAATTAAAAAGTGAAAACTATGGGTTGTAGCTAAAGTCATGTAGATTCTGAATCAATTGGATAGTCAACTAATTATTTATGTTTTGTAAATGGCATCAAAAATGGTAAAAGTGAAATTTCAATCCTAATTAGTAACTTGACCATTAGGTAGTAATATACCCATATGTATAAGTAATATTAAAAGAGGTATAAAAATGACTTTGAATTTGTAAAGTACACTTAATTATGAATCCAAACATATAAATATATCAATTATACCATTTACGGTTTATAAATTATGACTATTTTCGTAAATATAAAATTATACAAAATTTACTACTACCCGAACACTATACTATGTAAAGCGATTTTTGTAACTAAAACCTAAGGTGGTAAGGACCCACTTCTTGGGAGTTTTAAAATACTAACATACTGATAATAAAAATATCCCGACCTTGAGAACCCGAATACTTATAATAAAAGTTGTATATGAGCTAAAATGGACCCGTAAGGCTTATTGGACCACTAGGCCCAATGAAACAAAATGGACTTAGCTTTAGGCCCAATCCACTTGGACCTTACTAATGGACTAGGACCTGGTTTTTGAGTAATAATATCAATATAATAACTTAATGGGTTTGCTAAATGGGCCTATTGGGCTTTTTGGACTAATTTAGACAATACTAGTAAAATGGCTAATAAGAACAAGTTAAAAACCTAGAAAACTCTAAGTGTGAAATAATTATATTTCAAGAGCAATATCATCATATAAACTACATGTATACATATACTTATTTAATTTATGAATTATCATTAATTTTTATCGACTAGAAACCTAAGACCCGTTACAATTTATATAGGTTTTGGTTGATTGACGCGCCTACCCCTGAAGTTCTTATTCATATCGCTATTCTCTTCCGACATCACTAGTGAGTTCATAGCCTTGCATTTTAATACTTTAATTGTTTTATAAACCCACGAGGGGGATAACATGCTTGTTTTTAAAAATAGAGCACAAGGGACCTGAATGTATGCTAGTAGCCTTGATTATTATAAGTTAGTTTAACTCGTTAATTAAAAGACCCGCAGACGTCATGAATTGTTAACTACCGGGTAATGGTAGACGCTTATACCTAAAATAGTACTATTTGTAGGTTGCCACCTCCAATCCGTGACGACTGGCTATCGTCATGTGTCGGAGAAAGACACCACGGATGCGTTGTATAGAGAGTAATATGCACTCATAGCGAGGGTGTATAGTGGGCATTCTTTTTAGATGGTAACATTCAATGTCATGAGACTTATAATAATCCCCCTATAACTTTGTCTGAACATTATTGTTGACTTTTTAGCATGTTTTATCTAAGGTCCTTGAAGGTAATTCGGTGATGAAGATTTTAGAGAAGCTAATGAAATAAATAATTTGAAGGCCCATTTAAAGAAAATCATTCGAAGAAAACATTTAAAAATGATATATTGATTATAAAAATATTTGGGACCTATGTTGTGAAACTTTTTATTTCGAATGGTTATATTTAAAAACGTCTTTTTTCAAGTCGTTTTCTATGCTTGAGTTATTGTATTAAGACGTAGCACCCCAAATGACCCTTCCGCTGATATAATAAAAATGGGGGTGTTACATCAGGAGAACTCTTTGAACTTTAAGAGAATGGTGGATCAGCAGTCCATAATGGTAGCAGAATGTAATCTTTGCTAGGTACTGTCTCCATCCTAGCTTTACCTGCATCATCACATGCTTTTGTACCTGCATTACCATTAGACTGATTTCCTATAACAACTAGCTTATAATTCATTGACTTTGTTAGTGCATCAATATCAAAAAGACAATTTGGTCCACTTCCTACAATATTAGGTGTATTCTTACTAAACTGGACATGCAGGTTCTCTTCAACTATCCTTGTTCTACTTTTGAATACTCTAAATGCTTTACTATTGATTGAGTACCCAACAAAGAATCCTTCATCAGCCTTACTATCAAACTTTCCTAAGTGATCTATGGTATTGAGAAATGTAACAAGACACCAAAATGGTTTTATAAAGCCTAAAGCTGGTTTTCTACCAAGAAAAAGTTCATAAAGGGTCTTGTTATGAGGCTTAGTTCCTAATACCCTATTTTGCATATAGCAAGCAGTATTAACCGCTTCAGCCCAAAAGGTAGTAGGTAGCTTAGAATCAGATAGCATTGTCCAAACAGCCTCAATTAGTGTTCTATTTTTTCTCTCAGCTACACCATTTTATTGAGGAGTTCTAGCTATACTAAATTCTCTCTTAATACCTTTTCTCTTACAAAACTGATTCATCTCCTTATTCTTGAACTCAGTTCCATTGTCACACCTAATTACCTTAACCCTTTGATCTATTAGATTTTCTACTATAATTATAAAGGACTTTAGAATGCTACTAGTCTCATCCTTAGTAGCTAGAAAGAAAACCTAACCGAACCTACTGTAATCATCTATGACAACTAGGCAATACATCTTTTTCATTAAGCTTTTTACAAATGTTGGACCAAACAAATCCATGTGCAACATATGTAAAGGTTAGCTGATTAAACTTACTATTTTTGACTTACAAGAAGCTCTATGTTGCTTTCTCTTTTGACAAGCAACACAGGTTTGATTATTTTCAAAACGTTGTGAAGGTAAACCTCTTACAAGATTTCCCTTGACCAGTTTATTCATAGTTTTGAAATTTATGTGTCCAGGCCTTCTATGCCAAAGTTTAGATTCATCAGATGTGGCTTTTTCAAAGAGATAAGTTAGACCTCCTTTAGGAATAATATTCTTTAAATCAACACTATACATATTGTTCTTTCTAGGAACTTTAAGTGAAACTTGACGTTCATCGGTTAACTTAAAGTTTGGAGATAAAACAATACATTCAGTGTCATTAAAGAGAACACTATTTTTTTTGTCACACATTTGTAAGACACTAAAGAGGTTAAACTGTAACTCTCTTAGAAAATACACATTCTCAAAATCTAAATTACTAGTTTTGATTGTACATCCGCTTGTGATTTTCCCTCCTTTGGGGTTACCTTCAAAGGCAACATATCCTCCATTAATTTCTTCAAAGTCAGTAAGATAAGACGTGTTCCCTGTCATGTGCCTTGAGCATCCACTGTCAATCACTCCTTTATCCTATAAATCTTGTTGTGGATTGCCCTACACATAAGGTAAGAAAATCAGTCTCTTTTGAGGACCCAAGCCATCACTGACTTGGATCTGCCTTGTGCATCAATATAATCAAATTTCTTTAAGGTGATTGATGCACTGTTGTATTTAGAAACATGGTCTATAACTTTAGTCTTTGGTTTTGAAACCCAATAAGTTGACGCCTTAACAGCTTTGACATGATTTCCCTTAACAGCATTAAGTACTGCTTTTGGCCTAGTAGTATTAACTACTGCTTTTGGCTTGACAGTATTAACATTTTTATCCTTAACAATATTAACCCTCTTATTTAAATTACCATTTTTAAATGTTGTATTTTTGTTAATGGGAATTCTAGCAGTTGAATGGGCTTTATTAAAAACATTTGTCATTGGTCTTGCATTATTCACTGTTGTTTTGGGTTGAGCGGTATTAACTAGTCTAGCAGTAGTAAGTGATACTAGGCTTGACCTCATTAATACTGCTTTTGGAACCATGTTCCTTTTAGAACTGGGGTGAGTTCTTTTAGCAAAATTCTCATGATTTACCCTATTAGCATTGTTCCAAATAGATTTTGAATTTTGAAACTGTTTTTGATTCACCCTTTTACAATCTACCTGCAGGTGATCAAAACTTCCACATACATAACAAGCTTTGTTAATCATCTCAAAATTACTTCCTAATCTTTGAGACATCATATTATTCTAATTTCTTTTATTGCCTTTAGGAGTATGTGTGTTCAGCCTATTTTGATCACCTTGTTCAACAATTGTTTTCCCAGGAGATTTTACTTGCTTTTTAGATTTAACAAACTCTATTTTAGCAAAACTAGGTTTAATAGTTTTCTTCTCTTTCTTAGGCTTTAACTTAGTTTCATCCTCACTATCTGATATCTAATCCTCAATAATTGGATCATCATTATTTTTCCTAATTGTTTTAGGCTTTACTTTACTAGTCTCAACTACAGGCTTCTTAACTATAAACTCACTAACTATATGCTCATTCACAAACTCTTCTTGACCAGAGAATAACAAATCAAGTTTTGGAGGCATAAAGTTTCCTATATAGGGAGGTGGAACAGAATTATACCCTAAACCTGTTTTGCACTTATCAACTATCTGACAGTCTATTAGTTTGCTTAAGCTTTTAGATGAATTCTCAAATTTTTCTACTGTTAATTGAATTTCATCTTTTTGTTTTTGAGCCAATTCCAACTTCCTCCTAAGCTCTGTAATGGCTACTTCTCTTAAATGAATCTCACATTTTAAGACCTTGATATCTTCTTCATAAACAGACTCATTTTTCTTATAAACTAGAAGTCTTGCTTCTATAAACTCTTAACCTGTTTTATAAGCAATAGCATTTAACTTAGATGTCCTTAAGTCTTTTAACAGTTGTTCATTTTATTCTTTAAGAACTTTAACATTTTCCAAACAGGATGATGAACAGTTTGAATCAGTAGATACCTTAGAGTTAGAACTTTTAGAAGTGTAAGCCATGAGTGAAAAGTTAGTTGGACCTTCTTTTGCATGATCACTCCAATCATAACCAGAACCATCACAAGACACCAAAGCATTTGAAGTAGTTGTCTCTACTGGCACAACCCTTCTTGTGTTCTCTCTATTCCTGTTTTCTTGGTTCCTTGGATCACTACACTCCCTTGCAAAGTGTCTCATTTTGTGGCAATTATAACACTCCACCTTCGACTTATCAAACCCAATGGTCTCATTACCATTTACAAAAAAATTCATTCCAGTCTTCTTCAAGAATCTATTTGCCCTAATTGTTAGCATAGCCATTTGCCACCTTAAATCCATCTCTTCTAAATCATCAGGATGAATTTGTTGCAAGTCCTCATTGTCAAGTTATGGATTATTTGGTTGACTTGCAAAGAAAGCACAGATGACAACATCACTCAAGTTGTCAATTGTTGTTAAGTTAACAGCAATGTGACATCCGTGATTTAATCAGGTTAGTGATACCATTAGAAATGGCTAAGAGTTTATTTGTTTAATTTTCTTGTGTGCAATGTGTTATATATGTGTGCTAAGTGGTTTGAATAGGTGCATGATATCATTTTGAGGTGTATGATCATCTCATTTTAAGTGCGTTTTTGTTTAGTGACGAGTATTCCATTTGTTCACATATAGTGATAATGGAAAGGAATGGTTAGGTATTGACCTGTTTCGGAGTAATGGATAAATATTAAAAGGTGTGTTACGTCGTAACCCTCTTACACGGCATTCCATATTTAAGCAGTTGTTACGACGTAACCAGATATGGTGTTACGCCGTAACCTTCAAATAATATCCATAAGTACGTAATCTTCCTTCCATATTTGTAGATCTTCATGGTTACGGTGTACCAATAAGGGGTGTTATGCCGTAACCCTATCTTGGGAAAGATTTCCTTCTAAATATTTGTTTACGGCGTAACTAGATCCTTTTTAGCATGTTTATCTCATGTAACTGAACATCTTATGGCACAGAGTGGCACGGACTTGAAGATGGCTAAACTGTTATCATTCAAACTTTATGTTTTCATGTAGATTTTAGGACATCTGTTTGTAAAAACTCTGATGAAATAATGAATGATAACTTATCTTTTAAAAACGTCTCTTTCGAGTCGTTTTCTATTATTATGACTGTTGTACTATGAAATAATACCCCAGATTAGCTTCCGCTGCTATATGTCAAAAATGGGGGTGTTATAAAGACCAATAACAAGATTTTGTTTTGCTAGTTTGTTGATTGTTTTGAAGTTTAGATAAGCAAGTCTTTTATGCCAAAGCCAGTTGAGATTGTCAGAGGCTTTGGCAAAGAAACAAGATTCTTCTAATGCTAATTAAATTGTACTTAAGACCATTTACAAATGCTACCTTTGTGAAAACTATACCATTGCATTTGATAGAGCCATAACCTTCAGTTGTGCATGTAGAGTCATCTCCAAACACCAATTTAGGTCCTTGTTGTTCCATATATTTGTGCTGGTAACTCTTGACACCAGTCATATGCCTTGAGCATCCACTGTCCAGGTACCATATGGGCTTCCTGATGTCACACTACACAAATACATTCAGAATGGTTAGTTTTGCTTAGAAACCCACCTTTTAGTGGGAGTCTTGGATCTGTTAGCATTTAATGATTCAGCCCTAGTTGACTTTAGAGCTTCAGCCTTTTTGGCTTGAAGTGCTTCACCTCTTCTGAACCATTCAATATCATAGTGATCAGTTGTGGTATGAGTTGAGCTACCACAAGCTTCACATCTTTTGAAGGCATGTTGAGGATTTCATGGATTGGTCTCTCTTTCTAGAGAGATAATCCTGTTATGACCATTTGTGTCATGGTCATAACTTCCACATAATCCACATATGGGATAGTATAAACACTCATTAGATAAATGATTTACACATCCATAGTGTATGCAAGGTGGAAAGAAGCGTTTTAATGGTCTTGGGATTTTAGATCTTGATGAAGGTCTACCCAAACTTTTGAGATGCTGAAACATGTTCATGGTGGAAATGTATTCAGCATGATCACAGGTTATGTGATCAGTTCTCTCACACTTTTTACAAAACAAAACTTTATAACAATTCTCAGAGAGATGATTGTTTAAGCCACACAGATCACAACTCCTTTTGAATTGTGTTTTATATTTGTTTTGAAGTGCATTTTGTGGAACCTGTTGTGGTTGATTATTTCTGGAGTAAGATGAATGATTCTTGCTAATTTGTAATTTTAGGTCGTTTAGTTCTTTCATTACAATAGCCAAAGGAGGATCATCTTCAATTTTCACACTCTTTAGTTTACCAGCAGGAGCTGAGTTAACTTTTGAAGCTGAAGAGTTTTTGTTACCCTTGGCAGGAGCTAAGGATGGTTCATTTATTATAACACCTTTTAAAGTTTCAGCTTTGAATGTGGATTTTGACCTCAAAATTGATTTGATAGTCTTTGGTCCAGAAACAAGTTCAGCACCATCCAACTTCTTCAGTGGAGGAAGAGGGGTGCTACAGACTAAAGATTCATCCGCTGAATCATAATCAGTCGCTGAAGAGTCAGTGACAGCAACTAGAGGATCAATTATGTTTCTTTGTGACTCAGCTGGGAGTATCCTACCAGTATCATGATTTGGCAGAATAAAACCTTCAGCTTCAGATAACCAGGTCTTTCAACACCATGTATGGACACTTTTGTGTCATCAGCTGAAGATTTTACAAAGACTAGGTCTTTTTGCCCAGAACTAGAGGGATCTTCAGTGAGTTGATCAACTCCTAGAATTCTCTTCTTTTGAGAGGGAATTTGTTCACTGATACACTAATTTACTTTGTTAGAACTGTTAAGCCATGTTTCAGTGATTGTTGTTAGCTCTTTCAGTTCTGTTCTTAAGTTTTTATTCTCTTTAAGAATCTCAATGTTTACATGCTACATGATAAGAAAATTAAGTTTTGCTTGTTTTAATACTAAAAGTTGTTCTTTGCATGTATTCAGTTTATGAACAAGATCTCTATGTTTTGACAAAATGTTATTTCTTTGTTCTTCAACATAATTCAGATCAATACACAAATAATCTATATAGGTTTTTATATCATTATTATCTTCCATTTCAAGAAGAGTGTGTACCTTTCTTATGGAGATCTTCACCCATTCACCATTTCTGGAACCTTCTTTGCTGATAGCATCATTATCTTCAACTAGTTCCATGAGTACTTTAACCTCCATCATCTCATTGTCATCTGATGACACTTCTTCATCCCATTCATAGGCTTCAGCGATAAGACCTTTTTTCTTAACTGTTGCGGCTTTGGAAGCTAAAGCACTCGCCTTGACTTTGTTGTATTTACTTTCAAAGTCTTTGGCAGGCCTTAGTTCTTGTTTGTGCTGAGAGGAACTGAGAGGATTTGGTTGAAAGGGTGATTGATATGAAGGAACTAATGTTTTTGACCAGCATTCTCTTGCAAAATGACCCTACTGCCACATTTGTGGCATTCAGTTTGGTTAGTTGCTTTTGCACTATTGAACCTTTGAGTACCCTTTTTGAAGAACCTTTTAGACTTGGCTAAAAGATCTCTTGCTTGATATTCTTCTTCTAGGTCATTCAGGTACTCATGACTTCTTCTTGTATCCTCTTCATCATCAGGATTATCTTGAAATTCCTGGACAATAGAGGTGGAGAAGAAAGCAGTTGACAAAGGTGTTGCAGATACAAGACATTTGTTCTTTTCAGTCTCGTAAATACTGTCTATTAGGTTTTCTTCATACTTGAGCTTACCAAATAGAGAAGCAAGCTCAGAATCTTTTACATGATTTGTGTTTCTAAGGCTTTGGCAGAAACTTAGCCACTTCTTTGGTGTTGATCCCACTTCAATAGATCGAATTCCTTAAGCTCGTTTAAGGTTTAGTTATATTAGATAAATCTAACACAACTATAGTAGAAACTTTGTTTGAATCTATTAAAGATTATGCAGAATCTAATCTTTAATATTAAGAATAATTATCAATGAAACAGTAATTCTATAAACATATAATTCAACAAACAAGCTCCAATATTATTAATGATAATAATACGAATACTCTCAAAGTATTAGGGTTACAAAGACCTTGTAGCTATGAATTATACGTCTAATAATATATTGGTATTGGTTCTGGTACATTAAACTATATGCCCTAAGACCTCTTTTTATACACCAAGGAGTCCTAGTCGGCTTATAATACTTTCCTAAGTATCCATAATCTTTTCTATAAACAACTAATACATATCATATAAGCAGTACAAACTAGCAGCATTAACTTGATATTCACTAGCAGTAGTAACTACAAGCATATTTTCACTAGCAGCATTAACTTCAACTGAGCAGTCTTAACTTTGTACTAGCAGTAGTAACTACTTAGCATATTTTCTTTGAAGTTCATCAGTAGTACTAATATTCACTAGTAGTACTAACTTTGTACTAGCAGTACTAAATCCAGCTAAGCATCATTAACAAAAACATGAGCAGCAGTAATTCTAATAGCATCAAGAAGATTTTTAATCCCAACAATCCTCCCCAAACTTGATATTCTTCTTTAAAATCATCAAGTTTCTTCATTTAAAGCTTCATCAACACCAGGAGGATGCTTCCAAAAACTTCTTTACTTCTTAAGCTGTTTTATGATGAGTTTAAGAAGCTGATAAGCCATTTCACTTTCATAATCAATATTAAGCTTCTTTTTCAACATCATTGAAAGTGTAAGTGGTGCAAGTGGATACTTCTTCTCTACTAACATATAAATTTGCATATGTTGCATCCTCAAGGAATGTACTCTACAAGAGTCATACAAGCTTTCCAATCAACACTATTGTATCTTGTGATTCTCCTACTGCATCTTCTACATGTGGTTCAAACATTGCTTTCAAATCACCCCATAACAACAAATCTAAGTCTTTCACTGGCCTTGTTGACTCATATTTAGCTTTTACTAACTTGTACAGATCTTCTAAATCTTCCCTGTTAAAACTTTTAAGCATTTGACTAAAGAACATGTACATTTGAGACTTTCCATTAGCTCTTATTATTTAATAATAGCTTTTTCTTCCTTCTTTATAAATCTTCCAGTCAACAATACTTGGAGACTTAACAGCCAAAGGTATAGCATCAATTGCTACTTCTTCTTCATCTGGAATGATTTTCATTAACTGTTTAAGCTCTGATGTTTCTTTGTCATCTTCCACCTTTTGCTTCTTTGTAATCTCTTGTATCAGCTCTGTTCCTGCTCTCTTTTCTTTGCCTTCCACCAACTCTGTTCTAAAGTCTTCAAATGTATTTACCCTTTTGAATGCTCTGTCAAACATCTCTTGGATAGAATCAAACTCTTTCAACTTCAAATCTTTGAGCTTGTATCCTTCCATGTTCTTTAGGTAAGTACACATTATCTTTCTCTGTTGAGCTTTTGTTGGTGGTTTGTTTCTTTTCTCTTCTGCTCTTTTAGCTGCAAAATGCTTTCTTCTTTTCTCTAAGAGTTGTTGAAATAATGTAGCCTTTTCTTCAATAGACAACTCTTCTTGTTCTTGTGCTTGCATTCTTTCAGCCAATTGATGATCAGCATCAATCTTTGCCTGTATATCATCCCATGTTTCAATCAAGGCAATATTGGCTTCTTCTTCTTTTTCAGCTTTCTCTCTTGCAAGTCTTTCTTCTTCATCAAATGCAGCTTGTAGATTTAAAGCAGTTTCTTCATCAAGACTGATTTGATCTTTCTTCTTCATAGGCTTCACAGGTTCTATCAATATCCCTTTACCTTTGTCTTGTGATTATTGTGAAGATATTATTGTTGTAGATTCACCCAGCTTTTGTATAACAATCCCTTTCTTCTTGGGCTTTGTACTTTTCATTTCTTCAAGTGCTTGAGCCAAAGTAATATCATCAACAATATTAATTCTAGTAGTAGTTGTTGTAGCAGCACTAACCTGAGCATCATCAATAATTAGCTTAGCAGTGTTAATAACTTCAACTACTTCTTCAGTAACTTCCTGATCCGTTCAGACTATACCTTAAAATACATATAATATAATAAAATATAAAATATATAGTAAGAATGGTCTATAAGCAGATTCATCTGCATTAATAGCATTAATCCTCCCGTGTTTGGATGCATCCTCACCTAAACTTTCTTCATCTCCAGAGGATTCTACCCTAGCTGTCAAACCAACTTTGTTTAATCTCTTCAGCTTATGAGTTCTTGACCTACATTTCTTTTCAAGCTTCTTGACCCTCCTTTTTAAACTAGCAATCTAATTCTATTGAGTGGTCTTTGTCTTCTCCAAATCTGAGAAACCCTCTTGTTTTTGTAAAGTGGTACATAGTTCAATCAATTCATTAAGTTTAATGCTATCCATCATCACTTCAAAAGTGTTTACCTCTTTCGAGCAGTATCTCTCTCATTGGAATGTTTCTAGATACCTTCCTCAAACCTACTTTGAGCAATAGTATTCCCCATGGTTTCTTGCACATGGGACCACCACCTAAAGTAGTTCCCAGGGAACTAGATTCATTGGGTGTTGCCTTGGATCGGGTCTTAGTTATGTTACCACTATCTCGCTCTGCTTCTAAGCTAGAAGCAAGTAGTGGCATCCCTCCCCAAACCTGTCACCCAACTCCTTATGGACTACCTCATCTTACATTTTCACTAGGATCACTCGCCTGAGGTACCTGATGTCCTTCCTTTAGGCCTTCCTAGGGTTTTATTAAGTTTTGAGGTTTGAGTTGATGATTGAATAATTTTTGGTGTGTGATTTGGATCAGTTGATTTGCTAAACTTTACCCAATTCTGAATGGTTTTAGTAACCAGACCACCATTGTTGGAAATAAAGGGTAGACTCTACAAAAAACCTTTGCCTACCTTTATCATATTTCTAAAAATCTTCTTAGTGTGCGAGGTGTGCAATATATATTCTCTGAATTGGGCAAGCCCAATCAAGTATGTTGATCCAAAAACACATTGTACAATCCTTGAATCCATCAAAAATTTAATCCATACAAATTATCCAAGTTTCTAATCATACTTTTAAAAAAGTGTAATGTTTGAAAAGTTAAACTTCTGATTTGTAGTCAACAAATAATTTCAGATGCCATAGTACTACTAAACTCATTCCATGCAGTAGTCTTTGAACTTATACATTGTAGAATAGTATGAATCTGAAATTTCCATTGTGGAGAAAAGAATGGCTTATAGAAAGTTAGTTTTTGTGAAATTTTCTCATACTCCATCAGTGTAAGTTGTTCAAAGATGGTAGAATTTGGTAGACAATCAACACCTTCTGCATCTTCTATTTAAAGATGCTCTTCTAACAAGTTGATTCAGTGATGATTACTTCGTGCCATCTCTACTAGTGCATGTAATTGTGCTTCCTATAGATAGTTTTTCCTTGACAGTAGACCAGAACTGTTCGATGCAAGAAATGTATATTGTAGGATTGATCGTTAATGCATGCCTTATAGAGTGTGCATTTAAAAAATCCACAATTTGTTCAAACCCATCACTTTCTGTGGGTTTAAACAAAAATGCGACCATATTATGAGTATCAGCAAACTTTAGGGTCGTCATTATTCTAAAAAATAATAAAGAGAAAAAAAAGAAAAAAAGACAATAAAAAAAATCAAAATAAAATAAAAAAAGAAAAAAAAAAAAAAAAAACACAATAAAAAAAAAAAAAAAAAAAATTTAAAACAATGAATAAACAAAAAAGGAAAAAAGAAAACGACGAAAAAAAAAGCAACAATGAAAAAACTAAGAAATAGATAAAAAAAAACAAAACAAAAGGGAGCCAGAAACCGCCACAACAACCACTAATCACCGCCCTCACCCACCCACCCAACCCCCCCCCCCCGCCCCCCCCCTCCCCCCCCTCCTACAACCCGGCCCCAACCCCATTCCCTCCCCCACCCCGACCTCACCACACCCCACTAGCCCCCTATCCACCCTCCACCCCCTCCCATGCCGTCCCCCCCCCCACCCCCCCCTCTCTCCCGCCACACCACCTCCTCCAACTTACAACCCCCACCCCCACCCCACTTACCCTACACCCCTCCCACCCAACCCCCCCCCCCCCCCCACCCCCCCCTCCTCCCGTCACACCCACCCCCCCCCCGCCTCGGCCTCCCCCCCCAACCTCCCCCACCCACCACCCACCCCCCTCCCCCCTCAACCCCCGCCCCCCCCCCCCCCCCCACCCCCATCCACCCTCCCCCCCCCTCCAAGACACCCCCTTCACCGCCCCACCCCCCACCACCCCCCACCCCCCCCACCCCCCCCACCCACCCCCCCACCCTCCCCTCCACACACTTATTGTTTGTCGGGCCACCCGCTCCCCCCCCACCTCCACCCCTACAACACCCCAACTACCCTGTGTCTGCCCTCCCTCCCCCCGCACTCAACTGACTTCGGCCCCCCTCCCAACCCCACTCCAATTCAAAATCGAAACATTCATCACCGCCAATCTAACTTCAAATACCAAGTGCTCTACAATCCCTCAATTCCCAATCAACCCATCGAATGCAATCCCAACAACCACCTCTAAAACTTTCACCACCCCCACCCCCCCCCTACCCACCTCTGCAAAATTCCACATTCCGACAACCAAAAAAAAGACACCCACCCCGAGCCACCCCCAAATCAACCACAACCACAAAACCAGCCAGAGAACAAAAGCCAGGCGCCTCAAACCAGAATCAAAGGAAAGAAAACTAGCGCGCACAGCCCAACGACCTAGTCACACAATCACAATAGTAAATGAGAGATCCATCCACAAAACCTAAGTCAGCAGACCTTCAAGTCCAGCTACTAAACCAGAACTACCTTAGTTACAGCTCTAGGAACAATGATCTTTTTAAGCACATAGATGAGTCTTTATATAGCAAAGTTTTGTGATGCTCCCACCCGTTTAGAGCATTCCAAACAGGTTTTCAACCATCCTTTGATTTTGAACTGTAATTTTATTGGTAATTTGCAATCAACATTGCAAATGATTAAAGCTCTCTCTCACATATAACAGGCCTTATTAAACATCTCAAAATTGCTTCCTAGTTTTTGAGACATCATATTGTTTCAATTTATTTGATTGCCTCTTGGACTGTGAGTGTTTTGCCTATAATGCTCAACTTGCTTAATAGTTTTCCTAGTAGTTTTTTCTTGTTGTTTAGATTTAACAAACTCTTTTAACAATACTAACCCTAACTGTTTTTCTTTTTTATTTTTAGGCTGACACACCATCCATCCTACATCATCTGACACCCCATTCTTCAATCAAATGGGGAATCATCATCCTTTACTGAACTACCTTAGCTACATCTTTACTATTAAGAACACGAAAGTGTTGGTCACTTCCATAGATAATAGTCGTTAGCTCGTTAAGTAATTTTTGGAAACTTACATAGTTAGTTAGCTAAGGCTCATGGATAAACCCATGAAAGCCCAAGCCCACGTGCCATGTAGCAGTATTTATACACCTCTCCATGCCTTGGAGAGGTGGTTGGTTGGTTGTATGTTTCATTTTCATTTAATGCATTTCATGTTCTTTACTTTCTCTCACTAGAAAATACATCCTTCCTTCCCACTTTCTCTCTCTAGTTCTTGTTGTTAAAGATTACTAGTATTCTTCAATTGGTATCAAGAGCCATGGAGTGGTGTGTTTAGTTTTTGTGTTTATTTTTGGTTTGTTTTTGTTTACTCGTCCGTACGTCCCTCTCTTTATTGTTTTCTTTGATTTGAAGCCCTTGTGACACTAAAAGATCATTTACCTTGGTAAATTTGATCTAGTATCTTTAGGATATAGGTGTACAAGCTTTGAATCTAGAAAAATATCATTTTTGGTCACTTTTGTTTGAAAACTTAAGAAAGAACAAAACTTGATTATTGAAATATCTCTCCGGCTTATAAAAACCTTAAAGTTACCCCTTACCCCCCCCAAAAATTTTTCTTGTTCCTAAGTTTTATTAACACTAAGTTTTAACAAGTATTTTTGCAAAACAATCCATCTAAAGTGTGTCTCTTTATGTGGAGTTTAAAGTTTCTATTTTCCTTATTCCTATAGGGTTAGTAACACTAGTTGTACAAGTATTTTTGCAAAACAATCATAAAAAGGGTGTCTTTTGTGTTTTTAAGTTTTTGGGTTTCGTAGTAGTGGAAGTCGAACAACCTGAGTCGAACAACTCGAAGTCGAACAACTTGGTTTAGTTGCAACCGAACAACTCTTCTATAGTAGGAGTCGAACAACTCATCTGCAGTGCAAACCGAACAACTCTTCTATAGTAGGAGTCGAACAACTCATCTGCAGTGCAAACCGAACAACTCTTCTATAGTAGGAGTCGAACAACTTCCTTTAAGTTGAAACCGAACAACTCGACTACGTGGAAACCGAACAACTTGAATCTAGTTGAAACCGAACAACTCAACTAAGTGAAAACCGAACAACTTGACTTGTGTGGATACCGAACAACTCGACTAAGTTGGAAACCGAACAACTTGGCTTTTGTGGAAACCGAACAACTCAAGTTTTCAAAATTATACGGTTTATTTCGTTGACTTGTAAAATCCCGTGAAACATTTATTTGTTTTTCCCGGTTTTGTCAAGAATTGTAAAATCCCGTGTAGTTTCATAAATTAAAACACTTAAAAGACAACTTAATTAAACACAATTACTTTCTACCACTGTCCGATCAACCAAGTAATCTTTTAACATACACATTTCTCAATGACGACTCTTGCTGACAAAGCGATTCTTTCGGGTGCCGACAATCGTCCACCTATGTTGGAAAAGGATATGTATGACTCTTGGAAAAGCAGAATGGAGTTATACATGATGAATAGACAACATGGACGAATGATCCTTGAATCCGTTGAAAATGGTCCACTCATTTGGCCTTCAATTGAAGAAAATGGAGTGACAAGGCCAAAGAAATATTCTGAGTTATCTCCTACAGAAGCAATTCAAGCCGATTGTGATGTCAAGGCAACAAATATCATTCTCTAAGGATTACCACCAGAAGTCTATGCATTGGTTAGCAATCATAAAGTCGCCAAGGAACTTTGGGAAAGAATTCAACTTCTAATGCAAGGAACTTCATTGACGAAACAGGAAAGGGAGTGTAAGCTTTATGATGAATTCGATAAGTTTGCTTATAAGAAGGGGGAATCACTTCGTGACTTCTACTTGAGATTTTCACTGCTACTCAATGACATGAACATCTACAACATGAAACTAGAACAATTTCAAGTGAACACAAAGTTTTTGAATACCCTTCCTTCTGAATGGAGCAAATTTGTGACAGATGTCAAACTGGTTCGAGACTTGTACACAACCAACATCGATCAACTTCATGCTTATTTGGGACAACATGAATTTCATGCAAATGAGGTTTGTTTAATGCATGAATGCAATTCAGACCCGCTTGCTTTGGTTGCAACTCATCAGATGACCCAGTCTCCTTATCAAACTCATCAAAATTCACACCAAAACACTCAATTTCAACCACAAGTTTCATCATATCTGTCTCCACGGTATGGTTCACCTTATCAGTCTTAACAATACTCAACTCATCAATCATCAACACCTCTTTCAATCACTTATCCATCCAATGATTATCAGTCATCAATTCACCACAACATTGATTCTCTATCATCATCTATACCTCAATTGGAATATCCTCGCTCAGTTGATCAACAATCTGAATTTTCCCAATAAGAATCAGGTTTAATAGTTCTAGTATTCCAGAAAGGTGATGATCCCATTGATGCCATCAATCACATGATGTCATTTTTTACTGCTGTAGTCACTTCCCTTTATCCCACTACCAATAACCAGCTGAGAAACTAGTCAAACCCTAGGCAACAAGCTACCATTAATAATGGAAGAGTAACATTACAACTAATTCAGGGGAGACAAACTTCTATAGCTGCAGGTACTTCAAGCACTTATACTCCGGGAGCAAGTGGAAATAATTCTAGAAAACAAAGAACAGTTATCTGCTACAACTACAAAGGGGAAGGCCACATGTCTAAATAGTGCACCAAACCAAAGAGGAAAAGGGATGATTCGTGGTTTAAGGATAAAGTATTATTGGTTCAAGTTTAAGCAAGTGGTTAAATTTTACATGAGGGGGAACTCGCATTTTTGGCAGATCCAAGAATTCCAGAAGGTCAAGCTACACAGACTGTCATAACTCACAATGCTGCTTATCATGCTGATGATTTGGATGCATATGACTCTGATTATGATAAACTTAACACTGCCAAAGTTGCTCTCATGGTGAATTTATCTCACTATGGTTCAGACGCTCTTTTTAAGGTACACAATCATGATAATGTGAATAATGATATGACTAATCAAGTTGTGCAGGCTATGCCGTCTTCTGAACAGTCAAATGTTGTGAACCATTCAGAGACTGAAATAACCAGTGATAGCAATATCATTCCTTATTCTCAGTATCTGATTGAATCACAATAGGTAGCTGCTCAAAATTCTAACTCTACTACACAACAAGATGATTTGATATTATCTGTGATTGAACAACTAAAAACCCAAGTAGTTCATTGTGCCAAGACAAATCTGGAAAATAAAAGTGTCAATGATACTTTAACTGTTGAGCTTGAAAGATATAAGAAACAAGTCAAAGTGTTGAAAGAAGGACAAAACTTTGATTTAAGAGTCAAGATAACGTTTTGGATTCATGTGCACAGTCTGTAGAGATTGATCATCTTAAACGAACTCTTTCAGAACATTTAAAAGAAAAAGAATCTTTAATGCAAATGGTTACTCTTCTCAAAAATGATTTTAAGAAAGAAGAATCTAGAAACATTGATAGGGAAATAGCTTTAGAAAAGCGGTTGTTTTTAAAAGAGATCAATCTGCACAAACTGTTCACATGTTGACAAAACCTTAGTTTTTCTATGATCATACCACTAAACAAGCTCTAGGTTTTCAAAATCCTTTCTATCTGAAGAAAGCTCAGCAGTTGGAACCGAAGCTATATGTTGGTGATATTATTGAGAAAACTAATCCCATTGTGATTCCTGACTCTGAAGAGACCTTAATGCTTGCTGAAGAGAGTCGTTCAAAAATGCTTTTAAAACAAAAGGATCCCATAATGTTAGAAAAGAAAGTTAATACTACACCAGTCGATTATGCTGCTCTTAACCAACTTTATAAAGATTTTGTAACACGCTTTGTTCCACAAACTGAATTATCTGCTGAATAAACCTTTTGGTCTCAGAATTCTGTGAGTTCTCCAGAACCCATTCTTTCTAGTAGACCCACTATAGTTGAGGTTCCAAAAGAACTTCCAAAAGTCAGCATGGTGAATACAAGTTTGAAGAAACTTAAACACCATCTTGCTGGTTTTGACGTGGTTGTCAAAGAAAGAACCACACCCACAGCTATCACTGAGGGTTCGTGGGGGTTCGAACATACAAAAGCTTGTTTTAGGGATGAAATAATTCCATTTGTAAAAGCTCTGAAGGACTTATTTAACACATTTAATCAATATTTAGTTGATGAACTTTCTGAAGTCCAAACTATCTTTCATCAAATGGAACAGGTTATGGAACAACATCGTTTAGAGTCCAAAACATTTGAAGTTAAAATGAATCAAGTTTTGAACAAAAATGAACGACTCCTGGAACAAGTGTTGAGCAAAGATATTGTGAACATAATTGTGAATTCGTCTGTGAATAATGCTTCTATAAATGTACACTTCAAATTGGGATCATTGCCATCGTCGTATACTGTCCTCCTATATGATCCACGATTAACCTTTTGGATTATAGACGAAAAAGGGAGAAATTGATTAAAACTCATTAATAACTTAAATATTTTATTTTTATATACAAAAGAGTTATATTTGTCATCATCAAATAGGTAGGAGATTGTGTAAACATAAAAGCTTAAAACGTTATTTAAATTTTTTTCGACCTTCTACGTATTGAAGATGACAAATGTAAAAACATTCACATAAAAATAAAAAAGTTTGCTTGTTATTAATCTAAACATCCATTTCGGCACAAAACACTTAGAGGTAAGGATACACCTAACTAATTAAACTTAATTAAAGTGACCAGGAAAATGTATTTTTAATTCTTAAACCAAACATATCTACAAAACTAAAATATACAAATATACACAAATATTTTATGTTAAACAAAAATAATGTTTTATATATAAAAACAAAAATTTATGAATTCAGTTTTTCCTCCCAAACCAAAATTACAAACATACCATAAAAAATAAAAACCGATATTTTTTTCATTCCCCTCCCCACAAAAAGATACAAATCAGGAGCTCAGTCTAGGGGCGGCCCCCATATATATCTGGGACCGCCAGGATCACCA
Organism: Tanacetum coccineum; assembly: GCA_026074375.1. Taxonomy (NCBI): domain Eukaryota; kingdom Viridiplantae; phylum Streptophyta; class Magnoliopsida; order Asterales; family Asteraceae; genus Tanacetum; species Tanacetum coccineum. Next base: position 35,144 of record BQNB010002984.1, read on the forward strand.
TCAGATGACCGTTGGGTTTTCCTGGCTATAAATACTGCACTATTCTCAGCAGAAAAACAGACCTCTTTGCATGAATTTTTCAGTCATTTTTCTCTCTCTAAAAACCTTTGTTCTCTCACTAAATATCTTGATCACTAACATAGTTTAATCTTGTTTTCAAGGAATCAAATCTCATCTACAATCTTCAACCTTCGTCTATCGAAGTGCAAAGAGAAGAACATCGTATTCCCAAGAAAACAAAGTGTTATAGAACTAGTGATTTTCTCCTCTCTTCTTCTAAGATTCAAAACTCTCCTTGATTATCTTGGGTGATTAGTGTAAGTTCGGATCTGGTAAATCCGATAGGTGTAGATTTTGTGATTGTGGAGTGTTTTGTGAAGTGGTAGATTTGTTCTAGCTATGATTAGATACGACATTTAGCTTATTGTTCGAAAAATAATGGTAAAGTGACGTTGTAAACGGTTTTCTTATATCCTCTCCTGCCTGAAGGAAGCTTGTTGACATAAAGTGAAAATCGAGTTCATACTCGGGGAAAGGAGTAGGTGTAAAAGAGCTTCGTAGCCGAACCACTATAAATCTTGGTGTCTTGGTTTGATCGTTCTTTCCTTTATCTCTTTATATTTTTTTTGTAGTTATTATAAGTAGATAGTTATATTCATTGGTTCATATTGTTGATTGATTAAGCGTATACTCGAATCTAACAATTTTAAAAATAAAATTTTAAAACGCCAATTAACCTGTAAACTATTCAACCCCCTTCTAGTTTCTACAAATATTTTGAAAAAATGCCACAGGTAATTACTTGTGCAGCCGCTTTGAATCCATGTTTTAATGTAAGCGGTTAGAGTTACTTATCGAGTCGACTACCAACTTGAGTTGTAGTGTTTGATGATAGAGCTTTGCAACTAAGGCAAAAGAACGGTTCAACCAATCTTTGGAAGGTTTGTATAATATTTATTATCTGAAATATGGTAACCCAACTCAATCAACGAATGCGACTTCTTCATCGAGGTCGCATTCAGGGAATTCGATGACTAATTTGCTAAACAAGTTAAAAGAAAATTCAAACAAACGGGCAAGGAATGATCGTTTAGCGAGCAGCGAATATAGAATATTTCACAACGATTTGTCTCCATATTCACCGTTTGGGGTTTTGGAAAGCAGATAATCAACGTTTCCATTCTATCCGAATGGGTCCCTGATATACTAATGTGGTACAAGTTACTTGGTAGCTTCTTAATCCGCGTTTTTTAACAAGTGAAGGTGTTATCAATCCGAAAACAAGACTCAGATCGCAGTTCTTTGGAGATGTGTATGTGTCTAAAGGATCACTTGGACGCAACCGATCGAATAGAACACACATTAAATCTTGAAAACTCCCTAGACTTTGAAGAAGAGATCTTGGATGAAGAGGTGCTAGAAAATGAAGCGATAGCACTTTCGATTGTAGATCGCACCTAGATGAAGCGGCTAAGCGAGGCTAGATCCGGAGGAAAAAACTATATGACCTTTTGTCCGATTAGCTTTCCGATTCCGTTGTATTAATTTTTTTAGTTTTGTATTATGTTTGATGTATTTTTCCTTTCCGTTGTTATTTCGTTTCTCATAGTATTATGAGTTCTATAAATAAAATTCGCGTTTATTGAGTTTATTTGTATTAAACAACAGAAAAACGGAATAAAAAAATATAAACCAAAAACCGGTCAACCGTTCAAAACGGTTTGGTGGGTGAACCGTTTGGACTGATTTGGTTTTTCCACTCTCGACAGGTTGAAATCCGGGACACTAAGGTTAACCGCCAAACCGTTTTCCTGACGAATTTGACCAAAAAACCGTTTGTGTTGACCAAACCAGGTTTAAACGTATGTGCACCTTCTAAATCTATCTAACCACAAATAAAAAGTGGTCGTATATAAGGGGCATGTCTATTATGACGTTACTAGACGATAAAGCATAATATTAGTTGATGTGTTGTATGTCTAATCTTATAATCAATAATAAACTATAATATAAAGCATTATCTATCACTAACTAAACCTTCAAATCAAAATAATTCTTAATCACTGACTAACCTACAAACTAAGATAATACCCAGGATTGTAAACACTAATGTTTGTGTGTATGGAGGCGTACAGGTGCAGGCCGGACATTACATATTAACTTGGGGGTAACCCATCATATTTCAAAAAATATCTGATTTTTAAGTGTAAATTTTATTTTTATTGACCATTTATTAAGTGCAACCCCATCATGAAACTCAGTTTCCCCCACTCAATGAATGCCAAACAATGTAAAATCCCACCACTTTGAAGCCAACAATGTAAAATCCTCTCACTTTGAAGCCAAACAATGTAAAAACCTTATATCTCTATCTTCATTTTCGTGTGCATAACGACTTTTGTTTTAAAAAAATTTTGCCCCTCCCGTCCACAACTTTCTGGGTCCCGCCACTGCAGGAGGGCCATAAAGCTAATTGTTAATTAACCACATCGTATTAGGGTGAGCACGGTCCCGAAACCTCACCTACCGCCAAGACCGAACACGATACCAGAGACCGAATTTTTCCAAAATGCCCGACAGAGACGAAATGGTACGTGCCGCCGTTTCGTCTTCGGTCCCCGGTCCCGTTTATACACGCATAATCATCACGGTTTTTGTTCGGACCGACGACCAAGGACCGATTCAACAAAAATTAGACCTGATACGACCGACCTATCCATCGGTTCGTCCGGTTTGTGTCGGGACCGTTCCGTCGGTTTTGGATCTGCCATGCTCAGCCTAATCGTAATTAGCTAGGTATCTTGTAGTAAGCATAGTGGCTCGTACTGTATTGTTCGATACGTTCGATAGATCTGCTTTTTGAAATACCTTCAAGAAACCGTTTGTTTCATGCAAATGTCAAAGAAGAAAGCAGCACAAGCGTCTAATCTTAATTTTGTTTGCGGTTTCAAATGAAACAGTTCTTTGTTGACAACAAACGTGGATTTTTTTAGCATTATGGAATTTACCTACTACCTCATCCCAGATTATTATCAACAGACAAAAAAACACATAATTTAATAAAAACATTATAATTACAGCTTTTTTTACTTACTTTTTGCAGAATGACAGTTTTACTTTTAACTAATTAATTTAAAACTAGCTTCTTTAATGTTTGTAATAATGACCTCAAGTGAGGGTAATATGGTAAACTGAACTAAATTCCTTATCTATTTTTGAAAGTGAACAATTATTTTGAGAAAACCTGAAATGGAATAATGAACAATAATTTTAAGACGGAAGTAGTAATAAATTAGCAAATATTATGGAGTATTTTTTTTCTTACTAGTAATTTATAAAGTATTACAAGAATCACAAGGACTGAAGACACTTTTTGTGTTGAGCAAATTACAAATGTACGTACAAAACAAGACCTCGAGACTTCTCATTAAGATCATTGGTGAGCTTAATAAAGAACAACAACAACAACAAAAAACCCAAATAAAATACCTTAGGAATGGTTGTTATAGTTGGGGAAAAAATAATCCCATTTTTTTTAAAAATTTCATTTGAAAGGGAAAAACAGAAAAACTTGTTTAGCCGCACTTTTTTCAATATTTTTCAAAAAAAGGAAATTCTCATTTTCCTAATTTAAAATAAGAAAAACAGAAAATCACATTTTACTATTCTTCATTTCTAAAAAGAAAAATACAACTCTCATCTAAACAGGTTTTTAAAATTTTCAACTATTCTAAGAGAAAAAAAACAATTTCCTTCTCTAAGAATTTAGAAACAGAAAAACATAAAAAATTTTCTACAACTAAACACCACCTTAGTAATTCATTTTTCCATAAAAATTAAAAAAACTCAGTTTTCAACATTTCGTAAAAAACAAAATATAATACAATCGAAACGGTAAACCGTCAAGCGATAAAAAATATACAATCGTAACGAGAATTTTTTTTACCTTTCGATAGCCGAACACTTAAATATACATTTGACAAAAGAAAAATCATTTTTATGCTTTTTTATGAGCATTGAATATTACACAATAAGAAATCACATACGTAATTTGTGATGAAAGTTTTAAAGTTCAAATCACAAATCACATGTGATTTTTCTTAAATTAAAAATCACATCTGATTTTTCAAGGGGTAAAATTCAACACTCCAAGAAAAAAATCAATGCTATCCGATCATGATGGTGTAATTAGTATTAACGTACGATACCAAAATTTTATGATATATTTACTTGTTAAAAAAATGACGTAAGTGGGTTTTTCTTTTTTGATTAAAAAATGAGTGGCATAGATTGTCTCACTTGATCTTTGATTTTTTTAACCTTGTTAAACAAAATGTGGCGCACCGCTCACACCATCGGCTGAGCGATGCCCCTTCCCCACCACCCACTATTATCCATCACCACATAGAGTACCATGAGGATACCTCATCTACCCAGTCCACTACTACACAACAAGTGCAAAATGCAACGAAGAATTTGTACGAAATTTTCCTAGCCAATACAACTGGTTTGTAACAGATTTGTAACGATTAGCAACCGACACAAAAAACCTTGCAAATCCGATGCAAAATTTAAGTAATTTCTTTATTACTTATTTTTAATATTCCGTTGCAAATCCATTTTTTTTAAATTTTTAATTTTTATTTGAATTTGTAACGGATTTGCAACTAATATCAAAAAAATATACATAAAAGAAATTATTATTGCTTTTTCCATTGCAAAATCGTTACAATAATTTAAAAAAAAGTGTTATGATTAGCTACAATTAAATATATTAATTTAATTATAATTATTTTAATAATCCGTTGCAAAACCATAGCAAAACGTTAATAGATTATGAAAACAAAATATTCAAAGTAAATATACAAGAAAATATTATTTGTTTCCATTGCCAAATCGTTGCAAATTTTTGTATAATTTCTGTAGTTTTGCAACGGAACATGATCTTAATTTAATTTCTATTTTTTCTTATTATTTATTCTAATCTACTTGCAATTTTAAAATAATTGCTACGGATTTACAACGGTGACCAATATAATTTTTTGTATCTTGTTTTCAATAATTATTGATATTTTCTTCGTAAATTTCTGAAATAAATTGCTACATTAAATGTAACATAAACGTTATTATTTTCCTTTTATAATCCTACGTGAAATTTTCTAAAATAATTTGCTCATGGATTTGCAACGGATTGTAAAGTTTTAATCATTTCTATCTATTTATGTCAATCCATTATAGTATTCTATTATATGTTGCGTGATTTTGTACTATTTTTATATGTTGCGAGTTTGGTTATGTATTCTTTGGTTTTTAAGTTATTCCTAGTATTAGAAGCTATATAATAGCTATGATGGTTGTATCTGATCGACACGGTTAAAAATAGGTGATGCACTGTTGTTGCTTGATGTAATGTGAATTTATGTTAGTTATATTATACTCTCTATATTGTTGAATTGTTATATGTTCTTAACGTCGAATCAAATAATTCATTGGATAAATAAGGAAGGGACTAAGTTACATGTGTTAGATACATAAAAATTATTCTAATATTGAACATTATCATAGCATGGAATATAATACACAACTAACACGATTTCAAAGATTCCATGTTTTAGAAAACAATAGGAAATATGTTTACATTTGCTAGATGTCGAAAATGTTGAATATGATCATATTTGATATACGAAAACGATTGAATATCGCGAACATGTTTGCTACTAACACAACTATAATAAAAATTATTGAACATACCAAAACACATTGGAAGACATAGTATGAACTATATGTTGCATACATCCCAACAACTGTCCCACCCCTTTGGAATAATCAGTAGGAGATTTGGAAATTATCAAAGAAGACATATTTTAAACATAAAGACTAGAAATCGGAAAGAATGTTGAGGTGTCGAAGTTATTTAACAGATGGTAGACTATAGGGTTTAAAAATGGTAGACTATATGGTTTAAAACTTAATGAAAGTAAACTAAACATTTACTAAGGAGTTAAGTGTATTAGGTTAAATCAGTGTACAAGACAAGTCACATAGCTTAGTTGGGTACACTATGATGAAGCTACAGGATAACTAGATATCATCATCACGATAGTCCTAGAAAAATATATAGAAACATGTGCAGGGGACTACAGCCGACATGAACTACATCCGCTACTAAGCCCGGAGCTCGTTTAAACGTGCACTTTCAAAACAAATGAAATCAAAAAAATTTACATCAATCAAATCAAAGCAACTGGTACCCAATCATGTCATTTCCTCAGGTATGATGAGGCGGGATGTAGATATTGTAACCCTTACCCAAGTAGAGATGTTGCTTCTAAAGGACATCCCGCCTTCTTGCAAGGAGTGAGAATCAAACCATCGCCTCTGCCTCCAAATGAGAGAGATTTTCCAATTTGATTTTCATTCTCTCCCAATTTGATTTTCATCTAAATTCATTTTAGTATTTCTCAAACTTCGATCGGATACACTGCTCGAGAGAGTGTTTGTATTTCTTGAAAGATACAATTTATAAATTTAGAACTCGAAATTAATGCATTAGTACCACAAAGAATTAAAATATTTTTTTTTTAACCAAAACCGGTATAGACCCGGACTCGACCCGTCTAGACTCAACCCCTTTAAACCCATGCTTTAATACAACCAACCTAAACCCAAAACCGTTAGACCCAAACCCATATAAACACGTGACTGTCCGATCCCAACCCTAATATTTTTGGTTCACCTCCTGTAAGCGTGCTCACGTTCCAAAAACCGGACCGGACGGACCAAAACCGAACCGGACTGAAACCGACTTCGTCCAAAACACCAGACCGAAATGGTCCGGTCCGGTCCAACACGGCATAAATGTCAGTTTTCTCGTAAGACCGGAAAAGACCGAACCGGACCGAGAAGAGAAAATAAGGAAAAGGATGGACCGAGGACCGGATCGAAATTGGTTCGGCTCTGTTCGACCGGTCTCTCGATTCCTTCCTTGTCCGCGGTAGGGTGTTATCGGTTTGATTATGGTTTAATTCGGTTTGTTCAGTTCGTTAGTTTTTGGTTAAAAAAAATTTTAAAGTCAACTCATATACTGACCCAAACCGAATTCAAATTCGGTTTTTGGTTCAGTTCGGTTGGGATTCTAGTTCGTCGGTTCGTTTTACGGTTATCCGAATTAACACAATTTATTAAAAAAAAAAAAAAGATGCAAAATATATTTAGCCAAAAAAATTATTGATCTTTTTATATATATAAATATAAATATTAATTTCTTGATATATAAAATTTTATTGATCTTTTTATATATATAAATAAAAAAAAAAAAATATATAATTTTATATAAATTCGTTTTTCCGGGTTGATTATGGGTTTTGACAGTCTAAATCGAAAACCGACGAAAACCGAATTTATATAAATATATATATTTTTTATATATTTATATATATAAAAAGATCAATAAAATTTTATATACAAGAAATTAATATTTATATTTATATATATAAAAAGATCAATAATTTTTTTGGCTAAATATATTTGCATCTTTTTTTTTTTTTTTTAATAAATTGTGTAATTCGGATAAAACCCGAAACCGAACCGAACCGAACTAGAATCCAACCGAACGGAACCAAAAACCGAATTTGAATTCGGTTTGGGTCAGTATATGGGTTGACTTTAAAATTTTTTTTAACCAAACTAACCGAACAGAACAAACCGAATAAACCGATAATCAAACCGATCAACACCCCTACCGCGGACAAGACAGGATCGAGAGACCGGTCCGAACCAGACCGAACCAATTTCGATCCGGTCCTCGGTCCATCCTTTTCCTTATTTTCTCTTCTCGGTCCGGTTCGGTCTTTTCCGGTCTTACGAGAAAACTGACATTTATGCCAATGGTGGACCGACCGGACCATTTCGGTCTGGTGTTTTGGACGAAGTCGGTTTCAGTCCGGTTCGGTTTTGGTCCGTCCGGTCCGGTTTTTGGACCGTGAGCACGCTTACATAGAGGTGACAAAATATTAGGGTTGGGTCGAGTCATGTGTTTATATGGGTTTGGGTCTAACGGTTTTGGGTTTAGGTTGGTTGTATTAAATGCATGGGTTTAAAGGGGTGATCTAAACGTCGAGTCCGGTCCAATACCGTTTTGTTAAACAAAAAAATATTTTAATTCTTTGTGGTACAAATTGCATTAATTTCGATTCTAAATTTATAATTGTATCATTCAAGAAATACAAACACTCTCTCGGCAGTTATCCGAGCGAAGTTTGAGAAATACTAAATAATTTATATGAAAATCAAATTGGGAGAGAAAGAAAATCAAATTGGAAAAACCTCTCTCATGTTGGAGCAGAGGTGATGGTTTGATTCTCACTTCCTGCAAGAAGGTAGGAGGTCCTTTAGAAGCAACATCTCTACCTTCGGGTAAGGGTTACACTATCTACATCCCGCCTCATCCATACCTCGAGGAAGACATGATTGGGTACCTTTGCTTTGATTTGATTTTATTTGATTTCATTTGATTTGCAAGTGCAACGTTTAACGAGCTCCTGGCTTAGTAGCCATGTAGTCATTCGGCCAGTAGTCCTGCACATGTTTCATATAACTATATTACCGACTATCTGGAGATACTAGTTATATCCAGTTCAGCAGTGTCCCAACTAAGCTATGTGACTTGTCTTGTACACTGATTTAACCTAATACACTTAACTCCTTAGTAAATGTTTAGTTTACTTTCATTAAGTTTTAAACAATATAGTCTACCATTTTTAAACCCGTCTATCATCTGTTAAATAACTTTGACACCTCTAATATTATTTCTGATTTCTAGTCTTTATGTTTAAAATATGTCTTCTTTGATAATTTCCAAATCTCCTACCTGATATCCCAACCGGGGAACAAGTGTTGGGATGTACGCAATCATATAGTTCATACTATGTCTTCCAATGTGTATTGGTATGTTCAATAATTTTTATTATACGTGTTAGTAGCAACATGTACGCATATTCAATCGTTTCGTAAACAAATATGATCATATTCAACATTTTCGCCATCTAGCAAATGTAAACATATTTCCTATTGTTTTCTAAAACATGGAATCTTTGAAATCGTGTGTTATACTTCCATGCATGATAATGTTCAATATAAGAATCACATTCTTATGTATTCAAAACACAAGTCAACTTACCGTCTTCCTTATTTATCCAATGAATTTATTTGATTCGACAGTTAAGAACAATATAACCAATTCAACAAATAGAGAGTAAATATAACTAAACAAATCACATTACATCAAGCAACACAGTGCAACCTATTTTTAACCGATGTCGACTCGATACAACCCATACACTAGCTATAATATAGCTTTCTAATTAGGACATAACTACAACCGAAACGAATACATAATCAAACTCAGCAACACATAAAAAAATATACAACTCACGCAACATAATAGAATACTATATGATTGACACTAAAATAATACGAATGAATTAAACATACAAATCCGTTGCAAATCCATGGCAAATTATTTAGAAAATTTCAGTTGAATTATAAAAGGAAAATAATAATAGTATACGTTACATAAATGTAGCAATTATTTCAAAATTTACGAAGAAAATATCAACAAAATACTGAAAACAAGTACCAAAAACAAATTTTATTGGTCACCGTTGCAAATCAGAAAAAATAGAAATTAAATTAAGATCATGTTCCGTTGCAAAACAACATAAATTATACAAAAATTTGCAACGATTTTGCAACGGTAACAAATACTATTTTCTTTAATATTTACTTTGAATATTTTTGTTTTCAAATCTTTTAACGATATTGCTATGATTAGCAACGGATTATTAAAAATAAGTTATAATTAAATTATTATATTTAATCTGTTGCAAATCCATAACAATTATTTAAAATTTTGTAATGATTTTGCAATGGAAGCCAATAATAATTTCTTTTATATATATTTTTTGATATTCCATTCAAAACCTGTATAAAACAAAATTCAATAAACATAATGGATTTGCAACGGAATATATAAAAATAAGTATATAAAGAAATTACTTAAATTTATGCAACGGATTTGGCAACGGTTTTATGTGTCTTCTAACCTTACAAATCTGTTACAAAACCCGTTGCATATTTGCAACGGAAAATTTCCGTTACAAATTTTCAGTAGTCATTTGCCATGTGTTGTGTAGTAGTGGCTGGAGGATGAGGAATACCTAACCTGGTCTCTATGTGGTGATGGATAATAGTGGGTGGTGGGGAAGGGGCATCGCTCAGCCGATGGTGTGAGCTCTCCACATTTTGTTTAACAAGGTTAAAAAAATCAAAGATCAAGTGAGACAATCTTTGCCACTCATTTTTTAATCAAAAAAAAAACCCACTTACGTCATTTTTTTAACAAGTAAATATATCATAAAATTTTGATCGTACGTAATACTAATTACACCATCATGTCGAGCATTGATTTTTTTCTTGCGAGTGTTGAATTTTACCCCTTGAAAAATCAGATGTGATTTTTAATTTAAAAAAAACACATTTTATTTGCTGATTTGAACTTTAAAACTTTCATCACAAATTACGTATGTGATTTCTTATTGTGTAATATTCAATGCTCATAAAAAAGCATAAAAATGATTTTTCTTTTGTCAAATGTATATTTAAGTGTTCGGCTATCGAAAGGTAAAAAAAATTCTCGTTACGATTGTATATTTTTTATCGCTTGACGGTTTACCGTTTCGATTGTATTATATTTTGTTTTTTACGAAATGTTGAAAACTGAGTTTTTTTAATTTTTATGGAAAAATGAATTACTAAGGTGGTGTTTAGTTGTAGAAAATTTTTTATGTTTTTCTGTTTCTAAATTCTTAGAGAAGGAAATTGTTTTTTTTTTCCTCTTAGAATATTAGAAAATTTTTAAACCTGTTTTAGATGAGAGTTGTATTTTATCTTTTAGAAATGAAGACTAGTAAAATGTTGATGTTTTCAGTTTTTCTTATTTTAAAATAGGAAAATGAAATTTCCTTTTTTTGAAAAATAGTGAAAAAATGCGGCTAAACCAAGTTTTCAGTTTTTCCATCTCAATGAAAAATTTCTTAAAAAAATGGATATTTATCCCCAACTAAAACACACCCTAAAGGAAATTTTATTTGAGTTTTTGTGTTGTTTTGTTTCTTTATAAGCCTCACCAATGATCTAAATGAGATGCACTCGAGGTCTTGTTTTTGTACGTACATTGTAAATTGCTCAACATCAAAAAGAGTGTCTTCATCCTTGTTATTCTTGTAATACATTATAAATTACTATAAGACAAAAAATACTCCATATATTTGGCTAATTTATTACTAACTATCCGTTCTAAAATGTATTGTGTCAAATTATTCCATTTCAGGTTTTCTCAAAATAATTGTTCACTTTCAAAAATAGATAAGGAATTTAGTTCGAGTTTACCATATTACCCTCACTTGAGGTAATTATTACAAACATTAAAGAAGCTAGTTTTAAATTAATTAGTTAAAAGTAAAACTGTCATTCTGCAAAAAGTAAGTAAAAAAAGCTGTAATTATAATGTTTTTATTAAATTATGTGTTTTTTTGTCTGTTGATAATAATCTTGGGACTGAGGTAGTAATTCCATAATGCTAAAAAATCCATCGTTTGTTAGTCAACAAAGAACTGTTCATTTGAAACCGCAAACAAAATAAGATAGAACGCTTGTGCTGCTTTCTTCTTTTGACATTTGCATGAAACAACGTTTCTAGAAGGTATTTCCAAAAGCAGATCTATCGAACGTAATCGAACAATACAGTACGACGCCACCTATGCTACTCACAAGATACCTAGCTAATTACGATTAGGGCTGAGCATGGCAGATCCAAAACCGACCCGGACCGGTCCGACACAAACCGGACCGAACCGATGGATAGTCGGTCCGGTCTCGGTCCATACTTTTTGTTAGAATCGGTCCTTGGTCCGGTCGGTCCGACAAAAAACCCGATGATTATGCCGTGTATAACCGGACCGGACCGAAGACCGAACCGACCGTAGCCCCCCCCCCCCAACCCTCCCTCGGCCACCACCCCCACCCCCCCCCCCCCCCTGGGGGGTACCATTTCGGTCTCGGTCCGGCATTTTGGAAAAATTCGGTCTCGGTCTCGGTCCGGTCTTGGCCGGTCCGGTTCGGTCTTCGGACCGTGCTCACCCCTAATTACGATGGTGTTAATTAACAATTAGCTTTATGGCCCCCTGCCAGTGGCGGACCCAGGAAAGTTGAGGACGGAGGGCAAAATTTTTTTAAAACAAAAGTCGTTATGCACACGAAAATGAAGATAGAGATATAATGTTTTTACATTGTTTGGCTTCAAAGTGGGAGGATTTTACATTGTTGGCTTCAAAGTGGTGGGATTTTACATTGTTTGGCTTCAAAGTGGGGGCAACTTGAGTTTATGATGGGGTGCACTTTAATAAAATGGTCAATAAAAAATAAAATTTACACTAAAAATCGATATTTTTTGACAAATCATGAAGGGTACCCCCAAAGTTAATATGTATGTCCGGCCTGCACCCTGCTACGCCTCCATACACACCAACATTAGTGTACAATCCTGGGTAGACATACAACACATCAACTAATATTATGCTTTATCGTCTAGTAACGTCATAATAGACATGCCCCTTATATACGGCCACTTTTTATTTGTGGTTAGATAGATTTAGAGGTGCACAAACCGTTTAACCGGTTTTGGTCAACACAAACCGGTTTTGGTCAATCCGTCAGAAAACCGGTTTGGCCGGTTAACCGGTCCGGTTTCAAACCAGTCGAGAGTGGAAAAAACCCAAAACAGTCCAAACCGGTTCCCAACCGGTTTTGACCGGTTAACCGGTTTTTGGTTTATATTTTTTTCTTCCGTTTTTCGTTGTTTTATACAAAATAAACTCAATAAACTTCGACTTTTATTTAATAGAACTCATAATACATGAGAAACGAAATACAACGGAAAGGAAAATACATCAAACATAATACATAAACTAAAAACATAATACAACGGAATCCGGAAAGCTAATCGGACAAAGTCATATCAGTTTATTCTCCTCCGGATCTAGCCTCGCTAGCAGCTTCATCTAGTGCGATTTCTACATCGAAAAGTGCTATCGCTTCATTTTCTAGCACCTCTTCATCCAAGATCTCTTCTTCAAAGTCTAGGGTGTTTTCAAGATTTGATGTGTGTTGTATTCGATCGGTTGCGTCCAAGTGATCCTTTAGACACATACACATCTCCAAAGACGCCGATATGAGTCTTGTTCTTCGGATTGATAACACCCTTCCACTTGTTAAAAAAGCGGATTCAGAAGCTACCAAAGTACCTTGTACACTTAGTATATCCGGGGCCATTCGGGATAGAACGGGAAACGTTGATTCACTTGCTTTCCAAAACCCTAAAACGGTCGAAATATGGGAGACAAAATCGCTTGTGACATATCTCTCATATTCGCTGCTCGCTAAACGATCATTCCTTGCCCGTTTGTTTGAATTTTCTTTTAACTTGTTTAGCAAATTAGTCATCGAATTCCCAGAAAAGCGACAATGATGAAGAAGTCCATTCGTTGATTGAGTTGGGGTTACCATATTTCAGATAATAAATATTATACAACCCTTCCAAAGATTGGTTGAACCGTTCTTTTGCCTTAGTTGCAAAGCCATCATCAAAACACTCCAAATCAGTTGTAGTCGACTCGATAAGTAACTCTACCCCGCTTACATTAAAACATGGATTCAAAGCGGCTGCACAAGTAATTACCTGTGACATTTTTTCAAAATATTTGTAGAAACTAGAAGAGGGTTGAATAGTTTACAGGTTAATTGGCGTTTTAAAATTTTATTTCTAAAATTGTTTATATTCGAAGTATACTCTTATCAACAACAATATGAACCAATGAATATAACTATCTACTTCTAATAACTACACAAATAATATTAAGAGATAAAGGAAAGAACGATCAAACCAAGACACCAAGATTTATAGTGGTTCGGCTACGAAGCTCTTCTTCACCTTACTCCACTCCCCGAGTATCCGGCTTAAGATTTCATTATATCAACAAGCTCCCTTCAGGTGGAGAAACCCGTTTTCACGTCGCTTACGTTATTTTTTGACACTAAGCTAAATGTCGAATCCTAATCTTAGCTAGAACCAATCTACCACTTCACAAACACTACACAATCACAAGATCTACACTATTGGATTTACACACTATCCGACTTACACAATCACACAAGATAATCAAAATAGAGTTTTGAATCTTAGAAGAAGAGAGGAAAAATCACTAATCTATAACACTTTGTTTCTTGGCGAATACAAATGTTCTTCTCTTGTACTTGATAGAAGAAGGAGGAAGATAAAATATGAGATTTGATCACTTGAAACAAGATTAAACTATGTTAGTGATCAAGATATTTAGTGAGAGAAAGAATGTTTTTAGAGAGAGAAATGTGATTGAAAAATTCATGCAAAGAGTCTGTTTTTTTCTGATGCGAATAAGTGCAGTATTATAGCCAGGAAAACCCAACGTCATCTATGGTATCCTGCGTCCCAAAAAAATTTTTATAAATAGATATATATGGTGCCCCCCTAGACTGACGCTCTGATTTTTGTCTTTTTGTTAGGAAGGTTGATCCTGGTATGTTGTTTTCTGTTTTGGGAGGAAAAACTGAATTCAACATTTATGTTTATAAATAAAACATTATTTTTATTAACAAAAATATTTTGTGTATTTTTGTAAAAATATAATTTTATAGAAATGTGATGGATTAAGAAGAAAATCATTTTCTGGTCACAAATTTAAGTTAATTATTAGTGTATCCTTACCTACCTTAAGTGATTTATGTTCGAAATGGAAGATTAAGATTAATGTCTTTCTCTTGGGACCGAGCTTTCAATTCATTTAATTCAAACAATTGATCAAGACTTGGAGCACTTTGATTTGAAACAGAATTGTCTCCTGATTGTGTTGAATATCAACTTCTAAAGAGATGCAATGTTTTTTAAGAGTGGTAAAATTTTTGAACAGTTTATCGTAAATCTATTTTTCAACAAAATCCTTCTTGTTGAGAAGCTCAGTCTCAAGGTTGAAACACTTTTCACATTCATGCACATTCACAGAAGCAATATTCACAGACGAATTCACAAGTATGTTCACAATATCTTTTCTTATTACTTGTTCCAAGAGTCATTCATTTTCGTTCAAAACTTGATTCATTTTAACTTTAAATGTTTTGGATTCTAAACGATGTTGTTCCACAACCTGTTCCATTTGATGAAAGACATTTTGGACTTCAGAAAGTTCATCAACCAAATATTGATTGAATGTGTTAAACAAGTCCTTCAGAGCTTTTATAAATGGAATTATTTCATCCCTAAAACAAGCTTTTGTATGTTCGAACCCCCATGAGCCCTTTGTGATAGCTGTGGGTGTGGTTCTTTCTTTGAAAACCACGTCAAAACCAGCAAGATGGTGTTTAAGTTTCTTCAAACTCGTGTTTACCATGCTGACTTTAGGAAGTTCTTTTGGAACCTCAACTATGGTGGGTCTTTTAGAAAGAGTGGGTTTAGTAGAAATTACAGAATTCTAAGACCAAAAGTCTTGTTCAGCAGATAATTCAGTTTGTGGAATAAATCGTTTTACAATATCTTGAGAAAGCTGGTTAAGACGAACATAATCGACTGGTGTAGTATTAACTTTCTTTTCTAACATTATAGGATCCTTTTGTTTTAAAAACATTTTTGAACGACTCTCTTCAGCAAGCATTAAGGTCTCTTCAAAGTTAGGAATCACAACGGGCTTAGTTTTCTCAATAATATCACCAACATATAGCTTTGGTTCCAACTGCTGAGCTTTCTTCAGATTGAAAGGATTTTGAAAACCTAGCGCTTGTTTAGTGGTATGATCATAGAAAAACTGAGGTTTCATCAACATGTGAACTATTTGTGCAGATTGATCTCTTTTAAAAACAATATTATCTAGCTGTTTGATCCGCTTTTCTAAAGCTATTTCCCTATCAATGTTTCTAGATTCTTCTTTCTTAAAATCATTTTTGAGAAGAGTAACCATTTGCATTAAAGATTCATTTTCTTTTAAATGTTCTGAAAGAGTTTGTTTAAGATGATCAATCTCTACAGACTATGCACATGAATCTGAAATGTTATTTTTACTCTTTAAATCAACATTTTGTCCTTCATTCAACACTTTAACTTGTTCCTTATATCTTTCAAGCTTAGCAGTTAAAGTATCATTGATACTTTTATTTTCCAGATTTATCTTGGTACAATTAGCAACTTGGGTTTTTAGTTGTTCAATCACAGATAATATCAGTTCATCTTGTTGTGCAGAAGAGTTAGAATTTTGAACGGTTGGCTGTTATGATTTAATCAGATACTAAGAATAAGGAATGATATTGCTATCACTGGTTATTTCAGTGTCTGAATGGTTCACAACATTTGACTGTTAAGAAGACTGCATCTCCTGCACAGCTTGATTAATCATATTATTATTCACATTATCATGATTGTATACCTCAACAAGAGCATCAGAACCATAATGAGATAAATTCGCCATGAGAGCAACATTGGCAGTGTTAAGTTCATCACAATCAGAGTCATATGCATCTAAATCATCAGCTTGATAAGCAGCATTGTGAGTAATGACTGTCTGTGTGGCTTGACCTTCTGGGATTCCTGGATCTGCCAAGAATGCTAGTTCCTCCTCATGTAGAATTTGACCACTTGCTTGAGCTTGTACCAACAATACTTTATCGTTAAACCATGAATCATCCCGTTTCCTCCTTGGTTTAGTGTATTGTTTAGACATGTGTCCTTCCCCTTTGCAGTTGTAACATGTAACAATCCTCTGTTTCCCTGAGTTATTCCCACTTGCTCCTAGAGTGATTGTTCTTGTAGTACCCGCAACATAAGAAATTTGTCTCCCCTGAACTGGTTGTAAGGTTGCTCTTCCATCATTAATGGTGGCTTGTTGCCTAGGGCTTGACGAATTCCTCAACTAGTTATTGGTAGTGGGATAGCGGGAAGTGGCAACAGCAGTCAAGAAATACATCATGTGATTGATGGCATCAATGTGATCATCACCTTTCTAGAACACTAGTATAATTAGACCCGAGTCAGGTTGGGAAAATTCAGATTGTTGGTTAACTGAGGGAGCATATTCTAATTGAGGGATGGATGATGATGGAGAATAAACGTTGTGGTGAATTGATGATTGATGAATCTTGGATGATAGTGATGAAAGTAGGTGTTGTGATTGTTGAGTTCTATTTGTTTGAGACTGATAAATGTTAACCATACTATGAGAGCTGATATTATGAAACTTTTTGTTGAAATTTAGCGTTGTTGGTATGAGTTTTGATGAGGGGGATAAGTGATACGGATTGGACATCTATGGTTGCAACCAAAGCAAGCGGATCTGAATTACGTTCGATGCATTAAACGAACCTCATTTTCATGAAAGTCATGTTGTCCGTCAAATAAGCATGAAGCAAATCGATGTTATTTGTTGCAAAATTACCTCAAACAGGTTTGACATATGCACATAGTTGCTCCATTTAAGGAGGAAGAGTTTTCAAAAACTTGTGTTCACATTGAACTAGTTCCAGGGCCAGTGAGTGACGCGAGAGATTGCATGTCGCGTTGAGTAGCAGTGGAAATCTCAAGTAGAATTCACGTAGAGTTTTTCCGCTTTCTATAAGCAAACTTAACGATTCATCATAACATACACTCCCTTTCCTTAGGTCAATGAAGTTCTGCATGAGAAAGTTGAATTCTTTCCAAAGTTCCTTGGCGACATTTATGATTGCTAACCAATCCTAAGACCTCAGATGGTAGTCCTTGAGAATGATATATTTTCCTGATATCACAATCAGCATTAATTGCTTCTAAGGAGATAACTTCAAAATATTTCTTAGGTCTAGGTCACTCCATTTTCCCTCAATTGAAGGCCAAATATAACCATTTTCAACGGATTCAAGAATCATTCGTCCATGTTGTCTATTCAACATGTATAGCTCCATTATGCTTTTCCAAGAATCATACATTTCCTTTTCCAACATGGGTGGACCATTGTCAACACCCGAAAGAATTGCTTTGTCAGCAAGAGTCGCCATTAATAAATTGGTATGTTCAATGATTACTGTTTGATCGAGCGATGATAGAAAGGAATTGTGTAACGGTGTTCTCTTTTGTGTGTTTTAATCTCGAAACTACACTGGATTTTTTACAATATTCTTGACAAAACCTTTAAACAATATATGTTTGTTCACGTGAGGTTTACAAGTCAAAGAAATAAACCGTATAATTTTGATGAAGCAATTTTGAGTTTTAAATAAATGTTGCAAATTCGTATGATTAAGTGAAATTGCAAATTCGGGTCCTTAGAAAAAATTGCCAATTCGTATCCTTAAGAAAACTGTCAATTTGTGTCCTTACGAAAACTGCCAATTCGTGTCCTTAAGAAAAACTGCCAATAAGTGTCCTAAAGAAAAACTGCCAATTCGTGTCCTAAAGGAAAACTGCAAATTCGTGCCCTAAAGGAAAACTGCAAATTCGTGTCCTTGAGTAAAACTGCAAATTCGTGTGCTTGAGGAAAATTGCAAATTCGGGTCCTTAAGAAAAACTACAAATTCGTGTCCTTGAGTAAAACTGCAAATTCGTATCCTTGAGTAAAACTGCAAATTCGTGTCCTTGAGTAAAACTGCAAATTCGTGTCCTTGAGGAAAATTGCAAATTCGTGTCCTTGAGTAAACTGCAAATTCGTGCAATACACGGACGAGACTCAAAATCTTAAACCAAAAGACAACCCCACAATGTTTTTTTTTGATTGTTTTTTTCCTAAAATTTCTTGTACAACTAGTATTCTTAAACCTATAGGTACCTTAAAAATGACAAATTTTTGTTTTTTAAGCCGATAATTTCAAAATCAAGATTTGTACCTTATAAGGTTTTTTGAAAACAAAAGATGAACAAAAATTAGATTTTCTTTGATCCAAAGCAAATACACCTAATCCTAAAAGATACTATATCATACTTTAACCTAGGGTAAATGAACTTTAGTGTACAAAGAACTTTGAAACAAAAGAAAAGAAACAAGAAGGACTAACGGAATAACAAGCAAAAACAACCAAAAATCAAACACATTAACAAAGCAGAATCACTCATTGCACTTGATACCAATTGTAGAATACAAGTAATCTTTGAACAATGAACCAAGAACAAGAGAGAGAAAGTAGGAGGAAGGATGTATTTTCTAGAGAGAGAAAGTGAGAAACATGTAATGTATTATGTAAAATACAAGAATACAACCAACCAACCACCCAACTACCTCTTAAAGGCATGAAGAGGTGTATTTATAGTCTAAGGGCGGCCGACCATCGGCCTTGTAAGGATTTCCCATGGCCTATGGCGCAATTAGCTGTAATAAACTAAACATTGACTAACTACGGGCTTTGACTAGTTAATATTGAAAGCGACCGAGACTTTTTGTGTTTTTAACAATAGTAATGTTAGAAATGATTTTGTATAAATGGTCATGGTTTTGATGGTTTTTAAATCATCTGTGACATTCTGATGTAAAATGTGTAACACCCCCAAATTGGGTCGCAACAGAATATGGGTATGAGGGTGGTACTTTATAGCGAGCGAGAGAGCGTGCGCGCGAGCAGAAGAGAGCGCGAGAGAGTAAATCGACCTTTAAAAGTCGTTTAAAACCGATACATTAGATTTAGCAAATTGTTTGTTACAAAAGCCCGAAGCTTCACTTGTTCAAAATACAAAGATTCTAATCCATAACAATCATACAAAATGTACTGCGACCAAATCTTTAATGCATGTGACATCCAAAACATAATCACCAATGTATCCCTTGCACCTCATGCCTTATTGATCTCCTAAAAAACATTGCTTAAAACGTCAACAATAATGTTGGTGAATTCATAGGTTTGTAAAATGTATAATGTAGGACCGCAAGATTTCCCTATGATAATGCAACAGATGCAAACATCATAAAATGTGATTACGTTTTCCTAAGCTCATGACACTGAAGCTCGACATGTATGAAATGCAATATAAATTGCCAACATTGCCCTTGATGATGTTCTAACCCGCAACATCCTATGTCCGACATGGTATACGTTCGTTTTTCCAGTGATAGCTAATCACCCGAACGGGGATGTCAATCCCAATAGATCTATTTACAACATTCACGCTCACAACCAGTAATTGACAGTTCATGATAATTGGCACAATGGTATATCGCTACATAGCAAACACTAATCTATTATAAAATAATACACTTGCGCCCATTGTAAACATGCATATGTTACTCACCCCAAAACCTTGTAAATCATGTAAGAGAGTGAAGAGAGCCGTATTCTGTGCGGAGCAGGACGGCGTCACCTCGAGTGTATGATAACCAATATATCACAGAAAATGCGTCACGATAATGACCGAATGCAACCTAATCCAATATAGGTCATATAAGCACTAAGCATTTTGATTAACTAATACCATATATAATTCTATATAGCTACATCACCATCTAATCGCATTTGTGAAATCATATTTATAAAGTAAAAACATTTATAAATATTACTTTAGTATAAACGGCGTAACTTTCTCGTTTTAATTTCGTTTCTTATGCCCACGCTTTCGTATTAAGACGAGGTATCAAAATATTATATTTTCATATTTCAAGCTACTGGTGAACAATAATTTTTACCGTTCATACACTTTTATAAAATTATTTTTATAAAATTAATCGCCGTAAACACTAAATTGTCCGTATCTTATTCTGTTTTTAAACTCCGTTTTAGTATTCTTTCAGAGCACAAAGCATTTGAAATGAAAAGTTCTATCAAAGTATGATACTTTTCCAAAATATATCTAAGATGAATAGTGATTTTATTGTTCATAGTTTATAAAATTATTTTTATAAACTTTAATTATCGTAAACTTGCGAAATTCATAACTCCTTTATTATTGATCCAAAAATTATGAATCTTAATGCTTTGGAATCCTAAAAATAAGTTACTACTAGAAAAAATAACCATTTTTTTATATATCAGAAGTGTTAAATGAATTTTTTTTTTATGAATTCTTTATAAACCTTTATTATCGCGTAACTGTAAATTAGTATCTCCTTCGTTATAAATCGTTTCTTCGAGTTCTTACCCTTTTGGAAGAGCGCAGCAAGTGCAGGCAAGAAGAGGTATTCTATAAACAAATAAATAAAATGTTAAAAACCGAAATTTGATCAATCCCTTATGGATTTTATAAAAACATGTTTAAACTTGATTTTCTAGGTTTTTAGCTTAGCCACTTTGTTACAAGTCCATTATCACACTTAACTTCACATGTCTTACATACTTAGGGTCCTTAGTCCATGATTTGTCCATATATTGTCAAAGAATCAAAGGATCCATGTGTCTAAATACTTATTTGTCCATAATCTTATATAAGTAACTTTTTATACTTTTTACTTATATATAATTTTATAACTTAACCAACACTCATATAGAGTATATACTTGCTTTATAACATGATCCATAACATCCATATATCACATGACAAAGTTTACCAAAACCATAAACAAGAATAAAAACCATTTTATATCTCATTATGTTCCTTAGATGGTGATTAACTACACAAACATTATATATGCATAAAATCACGAAAGTAAAGAGATTAAGATTTTTAGGTAACCTTAATATGATGTAAGATGATGAACAATATGATCTAAACCTGTTGGGATTCTAGATTTGATGAGACAAAATAAATAAAAGAATAAAACATAAGGACTAAATCTAGCAGATTGGAATTCTACAAGCTGGTGGAGAATTATGGAAGATTTTGTCAAAGATATCAAAAGATAAAGATTATGGAAGATCTCCTTATGAAGAAAGAAGATAACAGAAGATCAAGTTAAATGTTTAAAAGATTTATGTTTATCTCTTTGTAAAACCTAATATCTCTACTATATAAAGAGATACAGGTTATAGGTTTTACGTATCCAGAAAACTAGAGCTCCCAATGAGAGTCTAGAAATACATGCGTGTGTACACGTTTAGCTAATAGTTAGATAGTTAGTTAGTTTATTAGTTAGTAGCTCCAAGATATAGAATTGGGGCAAGATGGAAACGTTTGGTAATAAAACCTTGTTCAATAACAATGTTCTTTATTTAATTCCACTGTGCATATTGTTTTCATTGTTATTGTTAATCCTAGATATAAGGTTTAAACAACCTAAGCTTACAAAAATCTTATCAACTGGTATCAGAGCCTCATGGCTCATGATATCTAGGATCACAAGGTGTTTTTGATGTCGTGTTTTGAAGAAAAGAAGGTTAAAATTTTCTGTTTTTGGTGTTTAGTTCAATTCGTTGCAATTAGGGTTTTTGCAAACCTTAATTTGGTAAAAACAAGAAGTATGGCTTACAGGAATCAAACTAATTTTGGTGAAGATTTGATTGTCTCTCGCTTTTATCATCTTCTTTATAAACGATAACTGATGTCATGGTGTGCTTAATTGTTGGGTCTTAAAAGACTTCATGGATTCTTAGAAGTTACTACTGCTCAGGACGCGAGACCGAGTCGCGCAAGCGAGTGCTAAGTGGTTAGTACTGGTAGTATAATGTTACCATTGTTAGTTACTACTGTTAGTATAATTTAGTACTGATAGCATAAAGTTACTGCTGTTAGTTGAAGATAAGACTGCTAAGTGTTGAAGACTAAAATAAGCTAAGTAGTTAGTACTGTTAGTAGTAAAAGTTAAGACTGCTAGTACAGGTTACTACTGTTAGTGTATATTAGTACTGCTAGTACTAATATTACTACTGCTTATGTTTATTAGTACTGCTAGTGGAAAGATTACAAGTGTTTGAAGACTTTTTACTGTCAAGAGGATAAAGATGCGTTAATGTAATAAAATTGTTTGGAGAACAGAAATACGTGTAAGATAAGTGTTGATATATTTTAATGTACAAATATACAAGGTAATTTTATTAGAAGATTATGTTTATGTTTAGAAAAGATTGAGATATCTTAGGAATATATTGTAAGCCGACTAGGACTCCTTAGTCTATAAAAGGAGGCTCTAGGGCATTAGTTGATATATCTCAATAACACATCTATCACATCTATCTTCACAAACACACATACACAGATCCAGAGATTAAGAGTCTTGTAAGCTTCAAGGTTATAACCCTAGTACTAAGATAGAGTACTCGTATTATTATCATTAATAATATTGAAGCATTTTTGTTTACATCTTGTTGCCGAGCGCGAAGGGACGGCGTATTTACTGTTTCATTGATAACACTTCTAGAGTATTAAAGAGTAGATTCCGCATACTCTTTGATATACACACAAAGTTTCTACTATTGTTATTTTGGATTTATCCAAGGTAACATACTCTTTACAAGGTAAGGAATCGATCTAGGTTTGGGATCAACAAGTGGTATCAGAGCCTTGCTTTGAGAAACTTTGATCTAGAAGACATGGACTTGAATCTACTAAGAGTAGTCCTAACTATAAAGCTCTCCCATGAATCAAATTGGGAGAGAAGAGAAAGGGTGTTCTATAAGGATTAAGCAGTACTTCCAGATCTAAGACTATGCACTCTGGGAAGTGATAGAAAATGGTGATTCATGGGTCCCAATATCTCAAACAACCAAGGAGAATGGGATAACAACTTAAAGAGTCTACTCTGCAACTGCAAAGAAAAGAGCAGAAGATATAAAGAATGATGTTAAAGCTCGAGGTTGTTACACATGGCACTTCCTAATGGAACAGCAGCTAACATATCAGTCATATCAGTCAATATCCAGATGCTAAATCTATGTTTGTTGCCATTGAAACAAGATTTGAAGGTAATGCAGCTACCAAGAAAACTCAGAAAACTCTCTTGAAGCAACAGTATGAGAATTTCAGTACACCAAATGTAGAGTCTCTTGACTCTATTTTCAATAGGCTTCAGAATATAGTCAGTAGGCTTGCTATCTTGGGTGTGATCATTACCCAAGAAGATTTAAACTTAAAATTTGTAAGCAGCTTACCACCTGAGTGGAATACTCATGTAGTTGTTTGGAAGAATAAGCCTGAGACTGAGACTATAAGTATAGATGATTTGTATACAAATTTCAAAATTGTTGAACAAAAGATAAAGAAGATAGTTGGTACATCGTAGTGGTCAAAACTTAGCTTTCATGACTGCACCAAGCTCTAGCAGTATCAATGATGCTAACATTGCTTATTTACAAGTTAGTGCTGCTAGCCCTAGTGTTAATACTGCCAGTCCATAAGTTTGCACTGCAAGTGTCAGTGATAATACTGTCTATGCTTTCATGGTTGAAAATCTAAATGGTTCTAATGTCCTACATCAGGACTTAGAGCAATTTCATGAAGATGATTTGGAAGCCATAGATATTAAGTGGCAACTCTCTTTGCTAAGTGTGAGAGCAAAGAAGTACTATCAGAAGATAGGTAAGAATATTTTCATTAATAGTAATGATATTGCTGGATATGATAAATCTAAGGTGGAGTGTTACAACTGTCATAAGTTGGGACACTTTGCCAGGGAGTGCAGAGCATCAAGAAGCAAGGAAGATCAATTCAGAAATCAAGACAACACCAGGAAGCAAGGAAACAAAGAAGACACTTCCAAGGCAATGTTGGCTATTAATGGTGTAGGTTTTGATTAGAGTGAAATGGCAGAAGAACAAGTTCAGTCAAACATGGCTCTAATGGCATTTTCAGACTTAGAGGTATACACTGATAAAACTTGTTCTAAAACTGTCTAAATAACTATGAAACCTCATTAAGAAAACTATAAATAGAGGTTGCTGGCTAAATCAACATCAAACTAAAGATTTGAGTCAGCTACTTATAAAAGAGGACTAGATATTGTTGTAGCACAACTAGTCACATATAGGAAAAATAAGGTTCTTTTAAGTGAAGAAGTTGTTGTCCTTAAAAGAGATGTAGAATTCAAACAATATGAAATTAATAAACTTAAAGCAGATTTTGAAAAACTTAAGCAAGCAAAGGATGCCATTGATTTTAAAATTGAGAAATTTGATAAGAGCCTCTAAGACTTAGATCGTTGTATAAGTTCAGATAACAACAAGAGTAAAAAGGGTTGGGATATTGTGCAGTTCCTCCACCTCATCCTTTGATCTACAATAGACCTAACAAACTAGATCTGTCTTATTCTGGTCTTGATGAATTCAAAGAGCCTGAATTCAAAGGCTGTGGTCCTGAGAATAGTAAGAAAGAGTCTAATATTGTTAAGGAAATCAGAAAATTCTAATTAGAATTCTGATAATCTTTGTAAAGTAGAACGAAGAATCTCAAAAGGTCAAAAGTAGTTTTGTTAAAGGCTGTGGATGTAACACAAGTAAGAGAGTTAGTGAAGTAGAACCTAAGAAAGTTAGGGAGAATGCTCCAATTATTGAGGATTGGGTGTCATAGATAGGATGAGAACAAAGAAGTCGAATAACTAACATGAAAAGATATCTTTACTCTACTATCTCTAAAATAGAAAACCATTTAGAAAGTCAGTTAGGTATGGCTGATGATGTAGAGATCACAAAGGCCTAGAGGGATCAAAGAAATTGAATTGGTTCCGGTGGAAGTCCAATCAACTAGTTAGTAAATTTGTGATTAAAACAAGCTTGTTTTAATTGTGGAGTCTTTAATCATCTATAGAATATGTACTATACCATCGAGAAATGCAAAAGGTTGGAAATGGAACAAGTATACAGGAGGGATAATTACTATTAATCCAAGGCGCGCGGGGTCACACTATAGAACCCACAAAAATGTGACTACAAGAGCAGTTTTACTGAGAACGGGCCTAAAACCTTTTAGTACTGCTAAGCCAGCTTATACTGCTCACCCAAAACCAACAATGCATTGTGCTAGACCAAAAACTCATTTTTTTCAAAACAGCACAATCTACTATCCAAGCCACTTTTATAAGAACGCCAGGCGGGCGATTTACAAACAGAATATTAATAGCATAAGGTTAATAATGTTAGGCCTAGAAAGAGTTAATACTGCGTAGGTTAACTAGAACACCTGATAATAGCTGTTAGGATCCCAGAGTAATTAATACTGCTAGCAAAACTAAACATTGAGTTAATGCTGCCTAGGGAAAGATAGGTTCAACAATGGTATTTAAGAACCCTCAGCATGTTAGGTTTGGAGACCTATGCAAACGCCAATAGTTGCAGATCAATCATTTTGAACAGATATAACGAATTGATGACATACAAGGCGAGATCCAGAGTCAGTAATGCTTGGTCCCAAAAGAAGCTCTAAAGCTCTATATTCTTTGTAGCAGGGCAAGGCCACAACAATGATGATAAAGGAGATTGATGACAGTAGATGCTCAGGCACAAGACTAATAACATACTTATCTGCTCTGATTTCAAGCATTTTGATTAGAGTTTATGTTGCATTTGGAGGAGGTGCTTATGGTGGTAAAATTACGAATTCAAGTACTCATAAGACTTGCTAATCTGATTTTGAAGATGTATACTGTGTTCAATGAGTTAAAATCAATCTTTTATGTCCTCACAGATGGGTGTGACAAAAGAAACTAGTCCTTTTTACAGATACTGAAGTGTCTTGTCGTTGGTGCCTTCCAAGATTTTTATTTGCCTGATGAAAATAAGATACTGGTCTAAGTGTCCCAGAACGGACAATATGTTACAAGTGTTGAAATAAAGAACATTGTTCCTAAGAATTTTACCTTGTGCTTGTTGCGAAGGCTACATTAATAAATCAATGTTTTTGGCACGAGAAGACTTGGTCATATTAAATTTAAAACATAGAATAAGCTTGTGTCAAGAATAATCTAGTAAGAAGGATTGGGGCCTATAAAGAACTTTTGAAAATGACCAACTTTGTTTGCTTGTCATTAAGGGAATTCAACACAAGCTTCGTCTTGAATCCAAAGTTCTGAATCCTATGTACTAACTTTGGTTTTATGCAACAAGTGATTGGATTGTCGCAGCCTTTGTGAGTAGCTTATGAATAAGAATATTGCTTAGTAAGTCCCCCCAACTGAAGATGATTATATGTAAAATACATGGGAGTTTTTTTTAACAACAAGGATGAAACTAGGTGCGATCCTTAAGAGCTTATCAAAGAAATAGATAACCAAGTTGATAAGAAGAGTGAAAAATAATCAAAGTGATAAAGAATATGAGATAAGAACAAAGTTATGGATGATTTTTGCACAGAAAAGGTTATCAAGAGAGAAAATCGTGGTAGCTGGACGTTCCTCCGCAAAAAGTGTTTCTGAGAAGGAGGGAATAGGAAACTCATTGAGGCTAGCTGAGAATAATGTTGGAGCTGAGCTTCTACGTTACCTACCACATTTTGGGCAGAAGCAATTTTGGTTTTTTTGTTTCTACTGCTCTGTTAGTACAAAATAGGGTTTTAGTATTAAAGCCGTCATAACAAACACCTTATGAACTTTTTATAGAGTTTAAACCAGCTCTATGTTTTATGAGACCATATGGTGTGTCATGTTAACTGAGTCTTGAAATACTTTGGATAGTTTTAGGCAAGTTTGATGGCAAGAGTGATGAAGGTTTCTTTGTTGGATACTTCTTTATAGTAAAGCTTTAGGGTATACCTTACTAAGAACTCAAAATGGGGTAGTAAGAAAAACATTGTCATATTGGTTTTAGAGATAAGCCTAGATAGAAGGGACCTGGTCCCAAAAAAAAAAAACACAAAAAAAAAAAAAAAACAAAATGCTGTTTGATATTTATTCTCTAACCCAATCTATGACTATGTACCAGTAAGTGCAGTACAGTCTCAAAAAACTATGGCATGGTACATCAGAAGTTAACAGTCATGAGTGCATTGTAATGCCAATATTGGAAAAGATTTCTTCATACTTTGATCAACCTACAAGAGAATGTTGAAAATGGTGAACCAAAAACTGCTGATGATACTCAAGAGCAGATGAAGATGGTCTACATAATGATAATGCTGAACAAGAAAAAGTTTTCATTGATAGGCAGTATCTAAAGAAGTTAATGTTGATGGCAACAAGTTAATACTGGCCAGACTTGACTTAATATTGGTAGTCCTTGAATCTTAAATGAAGTTGGATCCATCAGATTAGTTACTTACTTTCTAGTCCAAATAAAAGACAACGCTGAAGAAGAGAACCAAAGTTTATTTGGGAACATTACAAATTCCAATATTTGTTTCCAATCACTCCCACTACAAGAATTCATAAAGATCATCGCAATGGACAATGTGATTGGTTATGTGCAGTCACTGTTCAGACACAAGAAGAATGTTACAAACTCTACTTCTGAACAAGGGTTTCTTCAGTGATGTGTATGAGCAGAAAACACATGATACCTTAAATACTTGTTTATATGCTTGTTTCCTATCACAGATTGAACCAACAAGCATTGCTAAAGCTCTATCTGATTCATCCTGGGTGGAAGCAATGCAGGAAGAACTTCTGCAATTCAAACTTCAACAAGTTTGGATATTGGTGGATCTCCCTAATGGAAAGAAGGCCATTGGAACAAAATGGGTCTTCAGAAACAAGAAAGATGAAAGGGGAATTGTGATTAGGAATAAAGCAAGGTTAGTTGCACAGGGTCATAAACAAGAAGAAGGTATTGATTATGACAAGGGTTTTGCACCTGTGGCAAGAATTAAGGCAATAAGATTGTTTCTGGCCTATGCTTCTTTTATGGGTTTTTTGGTATATCAAATGGATGTAAAGAGTGCTTTCTTATATGGAACCATTGAGGAAGAAGTCTATGTGACTCAACCCCCAGGATTTAAAGATCATGACCATCCAAACAAAGTTTACAAGGTGGTCAAGGCACTTTATGGGTTGCATAATAACCAAGGAGCAATGTGTATGAAACTTGCTACTAATTGAATGAGCAATGGGTTTAACAGTGGCTAAAGACAGATCCAGACATTATTTATCAAGAATGCAAAAGGAGATAATTTTGCTGTTCAAGTCTAAGAAGAGATATTATCTTTGGCTCTCAACACACAAGGAGTTTTATGTTCTAGGTTATGAGTGAAGCTAAAGAAAGATCTAAGTTTTCAGATGAGTTCTATGGGGTGAACTAACTTTCATTCTAGGATTACAAGTTACAAATAAAGGAAGAGGCATATTAATTAGTCCAGGACAAATATGTAACTGAAATTTGAAGAGTTCACTACAACTGATTGTGAGTCTGCTCAACTAACCCTGTTAGAATTGGAAAAACTCTTTGGTCAGGCGGAATGCTGATGATGTTAGAATGTACAATCTCTATAGATCTATGATTGGGTCTTTGATGTATCTCACTGCATCTAGACCAGATATCATGTTTGCAGTATGTGCATGTGCTAGATTTCAAGGTTACACTCCGTAGAGACATCACGATCTCTAGCAGAAAGAGGATTTTTAGATATTTGAAATGGCAAACCAACTTTAGGCTTTGTATTCTATGGGATTCTACCTGAACTGTTTGCTTAACTGATAGTGACTAAGCTTGGAGCAACTCTTGGATAAAGAAAATCGTACAATGGGAGTGGATTCAGTGTTTTTGGGAAACAGGTTGATATCTTGGCAGTGTAAAAAGCAAACTATGGTTGCCACTCTACGAACTAAAGCTGATAAATGGCCTTTGCAAAGTTGCTAGTGGGACAATGTACTCTGGATTCAAAACCAATTGCTGGATTATGGGTACAATTTCATGAACACTGTCATTAATATTGATAATAACAGTACTATCTGCATTGCGATGAATCCTGTTCAACATTCAAAACAAAACATAGAGATTAGGCATCCATTTAAAAAGAGAATGCAACACTAAAAAGTAATACAAAGTGGTTAAAATTCATACTGATTTATATGTTATAGATCTTCTTACAAAGGTTTTGATGCAAGGCAGATTTCAATACTTGATCTCAATATTGGAATGCTGAATCCTAACTGTCTATATCTCTTTAATGATTGTGTAAATGTTTTGTCAAAGATTAATCCTGATTAGTTTTCTTAATTAATACTGCTAAGTATAATTAAAACTGTTAGTTATACTTAAGACTGTTTTGTTAAACCAGTTAGTTAAGGTTAATGTTGTTAAGAAGAAAATGGTTTGGAATTTGTATCTTTGGCTGTGAACTAACATTTGCAGGTAAAGCATGTTGAATACAAGTTGTTGTGAATTCTTTAACCACATGTGTGAAGATAGATAATGGCTTGGTTCAAAGTTTTAATCTTTTTATCAGTGTGTTACTGCATAAATATGGATCCTCATGAATTCCCACATGTCTATCTAGTCTTTTCAGTGTGCTTGTGATGAATAGAGGCATGTTGTTGCATAATTATTGAAGATAAAGTTAATACTGTTCGACTTCAGTTACTACTGCTAGGCAGTGAATTACTACTGTCAGGCAAATGTTAATGCTGTTAAGAGGATATGGGCACCAAAGTTGCAACTGTTTTCAAATTCTTATCATGAGCATTAGTTTTGAGGAGAAGTTCCTTTTTCTCACAACCAAACACAATCAGTGGGTATGAAAGGATTGTTATATCAACAGAAGTGTTCCAAAAGGATTAAAACACATCTAGGATATCACAAGAGGTCAGACACCAAGATACCCCATGCAAGTGGTCCCCCTGACAAAGGGTTGGTGATGAGGCTATCCATAAGGAGTTGAGTGACAGAATGGAAAGGGCTGCCATTACCATTCTAGCTTAGAATCAGAGCAGGACAGTGGTAACATCAAATAAGACCCAATCCTGGCAACACTAATGAATATACTCCTTAGGGAAAAATTCAGGTAGTGGTCCCAGTGCCAAGAATACCAATTGGGGGATGTAAATACTTCAAATAGGTTTGAGATTACATCTATATAGTCCATTGGATCCCACCTCTTCAAGAGTTACTCCTCGAAGTGAGAGGACATGTATGAAACTCATTGGAAATTGGACGAAATTTTGTACACAACTGTCATATAAAACAGAAAGAGTGTCTTGGTAAGGTCAAAAGAAATGAAGAATTTTGTGAGCTTAAAATACCCCAGAAAGAGAATGCGTGCATAAAAACAGAAAGTGAGTTATTATTTAGCAAATACGTTTTGATAGATGTTTGTGAGCTTAAAAACAAAAAGAAGTATGTGTGAATCAAATTTAATGCGAAAATTGCTTATTTGGAATGAACACTGATGTATTACTGTGTATTCTTTAATGCTGCCTCAGTTTGAACTTAATGCTGCTAAGCTTAAGTTAATGTTGTTAGGCTTAAATTAGTACTGCCCGTATTGGTTTCTGCTGTTAAGCATATGTTAATGCTGCCAGTTCAAGTTTTTGCTATTGAGGGTGATTCTATAAATACTTTGATTAAGGGTTTCATTTACTTCTTTCTTCGATTTCACTTATTCAAACACTCTCTAACCATAAACCTTAATTCAATTTTCACTTTTGATCATCGAGTTCATCATTATGACAAGCCCTAAGTTTGCTGAAACACACAATGTGGTCGCGTCTTAGATAAAACCTGAAGCAAAGTGATGGTTTGAGCCAGATATAGTTAAATTTCTTAAAGGCAAGTTCTGTTTCATATGCTTTAACAGTCAATCCGGTGATCTACACATCTTGCATTACACAATTTTGGGCAACTGCCAAGGTACAGACAGTTAATGGAGTGCGACAGATACAAGCCCTAGTTGATAAGAAGAGGGTTAATTTGTTACGGAGGGAGTCCAGCATTAGGAGAGAATCTTCATATTATATGCTGCAGAAGTACTGATTGTCTCCAAATCAACTTGCTACCTAATCTTTGAAGGAATTGGCGCGTATGGGGTATGAAAGCCTATCTCAAAGCCTTTACTTTTTCTAGGCCCTTTTTCACTCCTCAGTGGAAGATTCAGTCATACTATTACTCACTGCTTAAGTGCTAAATTCCCACTGCATGAATGGGAGTTCCAGTAGTTCTATGGCTTGTTGATCATATGCTTGGCAACTAATCAGAAGTTCAATCTATCTAAATATACTCTTTCTTTGATGCAATGTGAAACACTTGATGGAGGAGCAAATTCTTGATTGTATCTACGTTTTCCTCCAAGATTTTCATTAATCAACAATTAGGTAATATGTCAACACACAAGAAGATTTTTGTTAACCCCTTTCACACAAAGAAAGTGTTTGCAAATATGAAGAGGGCAGGAAAGGATTTCTCTGGGAGAATAACACCTTTATTTGATACCATGATGGTTCAACCTGTTGAAGAAATAGGTGAGGATTCAGATAATCCAACTGATTCCACTCCAATACCCATTATTGATCAACCATCTTCATCTTCCCAACCCAAGAAGGACAAACTATCTAAGAAGGTTCAAAGACAGGAGGCAGAGGTTCCTCAAGATGAGGCAGAGCATGAGGAAAGTTTACCAACACCTTCCAGTGATCCACAACCTAGTGGTGAGGATAGCATGAATACAATAGATTTGATGGTTTTCATGTACAAATTGCAAAACACGATTCTTAAAATTACAAAAAGCAAAGGATGCTCCCCCCCCCCCAGAGCTGAAGGAGATTGATGCTTTGAAGAAGAGGATCCAGAGGTTAGAAAGGAGGAAAATATCAAGACCTACAGGTTTGAAAAGACTCAGGAAAGTTAGTATGTCTAGGAGAGTTAAGTCCTCTGCAGATCAGGAGAGTTTGGGTGTTCCTGAAGATGCATCCAAACAGGGGAGGAGTATTGAAGATATTGATGATGATGTTGATGTTTCCTTGTGATGCAACACAAGAAAGACAAGAATGATGAATTGATATTTGATAACTGGAAATTTAGATGATGTGAGAATGCCAGTGGAAAGCTAAGGTTGAGTGAAAAATATGAACAGAGACTAAGAAGCTTAGATTGAACTTGTGGCTGAGGTTAAGCAGTTCTACAAGCTGGTGTATGAAGTGTTGTTCCTACAACAAACGAGAAATCACTTTGGCTCTGACACTGATACAGATTAAAGCAAGAAAGTTCCTAAAGATTGTTTACTAAACTAGCTTCTACAAACAACAACCAACTACAAGACCCGTAAAGATAAAGGGGGTGGTTGTTCAGGAGCAAGTGAGTTTCAGAGTTCCACAAAGATAAAACCTTAACCTTCAAGTTCTAAACATAAAGGAAAGGTGTTATGAATGAACCTGAAGTTCTTTGAAAGAAAAAGATCAAATCTTAGGCTTCCATTGCAGGAACAAAGCTCTGATACCTACTTGAAGGTCCAATAGTCTAGGATGCTGTTTAGCCTTTTGTAAGACAGTATCTAACTTGAATAAATCCAAATCAACTATATGAGAGACAATAACTATGATAAAGATAAAACATTTGTATCTTCAAATCTTTGGGCTTCCATTCAATAAAGGAAAAGGTTTAGTAGGAGTAACAAAATTTCCTCTCTATCTTCCACAATAACAATTGCTCTTGATGAACAAATTGCAAGAGATATTCAAGCTAAACTAGATACTGAATTATTAGAAGAGCAAAAGCTGGCAAGGAAATAAGAAGAAGAAGCTAACATAGCATTGATTGAGTCATGGAAAAATACACAAGCTATGATGGAAGCTGTTAGATGCTGCTAAAGAACTCCAAGCAAAGTGGAAAGAGAGGAATTGACAGATGAGGAAAAAGCAAAACTGTTTATGGAACTGATGGAGAAAGAAGAACGTATTTGCTGCACTCTCGCACAAAGAAAATAGAAACAGCCCACGCTACCAAAGCACAAAAGGAGAACTTAAAAGTCAACGTTATCATTAAGCACATGGGTGATTTAGTACATACAAACACTAAAAAGGAAAGATTTTTGTTAGGAATAAATCTTCCATTATAAAGACTTAATACTGCCAACAGATTAAAGGAGTTAGTACTAGCCAGCACAAAGTTAGTACTAACTCTTGTGCCAAGGAAACTTAATACTCTACTGCCAATATGAAGAAGTTTGTCTGCTAATAGGTCAAAGCCTGATGAAATGAAGATATAGAATGCATTGAGAGCATTTCGGATATTTAGGTTTTGAATTGTAACTGTTTCCATAGATAGGCAATATATTTGTAAAGGGCTCCTTTATTCTATAAAAAAGGAGATCCCTAGAGTAGTGATATAGAGACACTTTAAGAGATACATTTAGAGAAAATTCGATATAGCTTCAAGGTCTTGTAACCCCATATCTTAAAGAGTACTCATATTATTTATAATATTGAAGCAGTGAGTTTTGTGTTTATTATTTGGTTGTGATCATTACTGTTTCATTCATACATTTATCAAGAGTATCAAAGTGTAGATTCCGCATACACTTTGATATACATACAAAGTCTCAATCTTTGTTATTTTGGATTCTTCCAAGGTAACAAAACTCTAATCATAAAGAACGATCACGGCGTGGGAGACAACAAGTGGTATCAGAGCCTGTGCTTTGAGAAACTTTGATCTAGGGAAAATGGAGTTAGAAAATTCACAGAACAACGCGTTGGCAAAGCTTCCCATGCTCAAACTAGGAGAGTATGAGATGTGGGAAATCAGAATCAAGCAGTACTTCCAGATCCAAGACTATGCATTATGGGAGGTAATAGAAAATGGGAATTCTTGGGTGTACCTATTCCTGTTACAACACCAGAATCAGGTCCATCTACAGCATTGAAGATGATTGTGCCCTCTACTACTGAAGAAAAGATTTGCAAGAAGAATAATGTCAAAGCCAGAATTCCTTCTCCTCATATGCACTCCAAATGAACCTCACAGCTTACCTTAACAGTATTTTGATGCTCAATCTATGTTATTGCTATTTAAGCCTCGCTTTGGAAGAAATGATGTACAAAAGAAGTCACAAAAGGCCCTACTGAAGCAACAGTAGTGAAAACTTCAATGCTATCATTAAGCTCAGAAGCTTTGGACTCTAATCTTTAACCAGCTTCAAAAGCGTGTTAGTAAGAATTGGCAATTCTTGGTGTATATACTCCCACCAGAGGATTTAAATGATGAATTTTTTGAGAAGATTACCTTCAGAATGGAAATACACATGTGTTAGTCAGATGAATAAACCCACTTGAACTAATGGGTTTGGATGATTTGTACAAACAATTTTAAACATGTTGAACAAAGGTTAAGAGATACTGTTTGCTATTTAATAAAATGATTATAAAAAGCTTGGCATTTCTAACCAACTTCAGCCAAGCATACTAATACTATTAAGACTGTTAACACTGGAGTAGTACTGACTGTAAAACGCCGGCAAACCAAAGTTAATACTGCTAGTACTGAAACTAGTACTGCTAGTTTTAGTGATGCATAGTTTATGCCTTTTGTCCACGATCAACTACAGGGTCACAAATTTTGTTCATGAAGATCTTAAGCAAACATCATGAATGATGATTTAGAAGAGAGGATCTACAGTGGAATATGACATTTTGAGCATGAGCAAGGAAGTTCTATCAGGAGAACTGGAAGGAGATACTCATTGATGGCGAGTAGTTACTGCTGGATAAACAAATCCAAGGTAGAATGTTTCAACAACACAAAATGGGGGACATGTTGCTAAGAATGTAGAGTTCCAAGACGCAAAGACAACAATAAATTGGAACCGAAGGAACTCATCAAAGGCAGTGAAGGATTGAAGAAGCCTCTGAAAAAGGCATGTTGCTATAGAATGATGGTGGATTTGATTGAGGGGTTATGGGCAGAGGAATGAAATTCAAGCAAACAAGGCTACTCGATGGGCATTTCTCTTGATTCTGAGGTATCAAATTATAAATCTTCTAAAACTTGTTTGCAAAATTCATGAGCACTTAAAAGAACAGGTATGAATGTATTTACTAGTGTAAATTAGATGATACTACTAACTTTAAGCATCTACCTATAAAGAAGAACTGTCTGTCAATTTTAGATATGATGCAAGTATGTAAATATCAAGAATCTAAGTTTTGTTTGTCTGAAGATATTGCTTTGTTGAAAAGCAGTGTAGGTCATAAGGATTATCAATGGGATTAGTAAGACCCGAACTTGAAAAAGTTAAGGATGAAAAAAGAGGGGTTTAAATTTAAAGCCTAGCAAAGTTTGAAAATCATCTAGAAAGACTTAGAGGATTTGTTGAGCAAGTCCAGTAACTGACAAAGCAAAAGGGATTTTGGTATACTGGTTGTCCGCCTCACCTCATCCCTTTAAAATCCTCAATAGACCAACACCCTTAGCCATGTCCTATACAGGTCTTGAGGAATTCTAAACAACTGAGGTCCAAATAGCTTATGGTCCTAGGGATTCAGTCTAAAGCCAACCACTGTTTTGTATAACGAGTCAAATAATTCAAGGAGAATACTGATGACTCTTACACAACAACCCAAGACTGTATACTGAAACTACTCAGGTGTCTCCTTTTTAGGTATACAAAGATTGGAAAGAAAAGTTTTCCATCCCTGCTAATCATGAGTTAGGGTAGAAGAGAACCTACAAAGGCAGGAAAAAAAACTGATGCTCCCAATCATTGAAGATATGGGTGGCAGATGATGAGAAGAAGTTTAGTCTACCCCAAAGGTAGAAAAGACATACCTACTGGCTACCAAGAAAGAGTCAGTCAACACTACAAACCAGTAGAAGAACAGACATAGGTATGCTGCGAAAGGATCCACAGAGACCTAGGGGGAACCAAAATGTTGGAATGGTCAGAAAATCTATCAATTAGAGGAACTTTGTTTTTAATAACGACGAGGTCATGCTTTATTGTGGTGATTTTGCATCATTTCAATTATTATTGTCCCGTAATCTTATAAACATATGTTCCACCAAGAGCATTCTTAATGATAGACTGCCTGATACTATCAAAGAAAGCAAAGCCTCTTAGTACTGTTAGTCTGTTAACACTGCCAAGATCTGTTAACTATAAGAAGCTAGGTTTTGTTAATACTGTTAGGGACGCCCTTATAATACTCGCTCACTGTGCACCAAAACCAACAGTTTTCTTGTGCTAAGGCCAAAGACTCCTTTTTCAAATCAGCACAAGAAGGCCCTTTTACAAGAATACGCATTATAGCAAAAAGGTCTAATTTTCAAAAATGATTAATACTCGGCTAAACAAGCTTTAATACAGTTAGGCCAAATGTGTAATACTAGATAGGGCAAGGGGATTAAAATGTGTTTAAGCCCTCAGCATGTTGTGTTTGGAGACATATCAAACCAATGGCAATCATTACCTTTAACAATATAATTAATTGAAGCACGAGGCAGATCCAAGTCAGATAATAGGCGTGGTTCCTCCAAATGTAACTAACTTCATAAGTTTTGTGTGCAGAAGTTAATTCCTAACTAAAATGAAAAAGGATTTGGTGATAGTGGATGCTCAAGGCACTGTCCTGGAAACATAGCTCACTTCAGATTTCAAAGAATTTGATGGGTTATTTACTTTTGGTGGAGGAGCAAATGTGAGGAAATCACTGTAAATGGTACTGCAAAACAATAACTTGATTTTAGAAAATGTATACCTTGTTAAAGAATTAAAGTTAACCTTGTTAGTGTCTCCCAAATGTGTGACAAAAAGAATTATGTTCTTTTTACCGATTCTGAATATTCTTTTCGTCTCCAAGATATTAAGTTGCCTGATGAAAGTCCAAGGACACCTTAAAATTCCTAGACATGCACAACATGTACATTTTGATAGAACAAACATGTATCCCAAAAGAGGTTTAACGTGTTAGTGCGAGAAAGTCTTACATCTTGAGGAATCAATGTAGGGCATAGGAGGCTTGTCATGTTATAATTTTTTAAAAATCTTAATAAACTTGTCAACGAAATCTTGTGAGAGATTTAACCATTTAAAAAGATTTGAGAATGATCAAACTTGTGTTCCTGTCTTAAAGGCAAGTCAACATAGAGCCACTTGAAGTCCAAGGCCTTTAGACCCATTACTAAGCATTGTTTATTAATGCTGCAGATGGATCGGTTTGGTCCAACTCTGTGTTAGCAGTCCATATGCATAAAAGTATTGCTTGGTAGTGTACTGATGATTATAGTGTCTATTTCATGGGTTTTTCTTTTAAGAACTAAGGATGAAACTAGTGAGATCCTTAAAAAAATTATACAAAGAGATAGACAACCCTATTGGATAAGAAAGTATAAGATATCAAATTGATAATAGGGATAGAATTTAAAAACCACGTGAAGGATGATTTTCTATAGAGAAAAAGTATAAAACGAGGAATACAGGTGTAGCAAGGACACACCTCAGACAAAATGGTGTAGCTGAAATAAAGAATAGGACCTTAATGAGGCTGCTAGAACAGATGTTAGCAGATTCTAAGTTACCTACAACAGTTTGGCAGAAGCAGTTTTACTGTTGCTATGTACAAAATAGGGTCTTAGGTCGTCAAGCCACATAATAAGACTCCTACCTTAGGAAACCTTAGGGTATAAGCCAGGCTATAGGATTATGAAGCCAGTTGGATGTCATGTTACAATTCTAATACCTTAGATAAGTTGGCGCAAGTTTGATGGCAAAAGTATGAAGTTTCTTTGTCTGGGTATTCTTTAAATGTAAGCAAAGCTTTTAGGGTATACAACAAAAGAAAACCAGACAGAGTACAGGACACTTGCATGTTGGGTTTTCTAGAAATAAACCTATGTAAGAAGGAATGGTCCCAAGTGGTTTTTGATCTTGATTCCATTAACCTAATCTATGAATTATGTCCATTATTGCAGTACTCTTTTTCTAATGTTTCTGCAGGTATACAAGGAAGGATTCTGAGTCACAGCATATCCTCTCAACAAATCAAGAATGTATTTCATGCCGATTTGGAAGAAGCTTCATACTTTGAAGATGCCTCACACAAAACTGTTGATGATGGCCGCAATGACAAGATCAAGATGGGACTCATGATGATTGTAGTTTTCAGGATGATGGTATTGATAATCACCAAGTTAACACTGCCAGTCCACAAGTTAATACTGGTAGTAGAGTAATTAGTACTGCTGCTCCTGAAGTTCATACTGCTACTTCTGAAGGATTGATGGACCAAATTCCTACAAACTGAAGACACACAAGTGGAGGATCAGACATGAATTGGAATATTTTCACCATCTTTAAGTGTACTTTCCACTCCTCATACAAGAATTCACAAAGATCATCCAATTGATCATAGTGATTGTAATGTGCAGTCTTCTGTTTCAAACAAGAAGGAAGACAATCTTCTTATTCTGAACTAGGATTTCTTAGTGCCATATTATGAAGGAAAGACCTAACCATACTTACATAAATGCCTTATTTGCCTTTTCTTATCTCATAGAAGAACCAAAGAGAGTTTCTACAGCTCTTAGTGACTGCTTGGGTTGCAGCAATGCAAGAGGAACCACCTACAGTTCAAGCTACACAAAAGTATGGGTTTTCTAGTAGATTAGGCCTAAGGGTCCTATGGCTATTGGTAAAAAGTGGACTAACCATAAACAAGAAAGAGTGAGAGATGATAGCTCATCAGGAACAAAGGCAATGACGAGTTGCCCAACGGAACATACTCAAGAAGAAGGCATTGACTATGATGAAGTATTTGCTCCAGTGGCTAGGATAGAGGCTATAAGAATATTTTTGGCTTATGCTTCGTATATGGGTTTTACTGTCTACCAAATGGATGTCAAAAGTGTCTGTCTTATATGGTCAAAATTGAAGAGGGAGGGTATGTAGACAACCTCCAGGGTTTGAAGACCTGATCCCCATACCTGAAAAAGTTTACAAGAGTTTGAAAGCACTATATGGACTTCATCAAGCACCCAGAGCTTGGTATGACACATTAGCCACTTATCTTTTGAGCAATGGATTTCAAAGAGGACAAATTTGATCAAACTCTTTTCATCAAAAGTCAACAAGGGGCATATATTTGCATTGTTCAGATCTATGTAGAGACATCATTTTTCTTGGGATCTACCAAGAAGGAACTGTGTGAAGAATTTGAGAAGCTTATGAAGGATAAGTTTCAGATGAGTTCTATGGGAGAAACTACACATTCTTTATTTGAGGGTTGCCAGGTTCAACAAGAAAAGAAAGGCATAATTATATCCAAGATAATATGTCTATGAAATCCTGAAGAAGTTCAACTACACAGATGTAAAGTCTGCCCTCCACTGCCCACTGATTGGAAAGGCTTTGGTTAAAGATGCAGATCTAATGATTGTGATGAAGCATCTTTATAGATCCATGGTTGAGATCTTTGATGTAATCTTACAGCATCTAGACCAGATATCATGTTTGCAGTTTTGTGCATGTGCAGAGGTTTCAGATTTCCTCCCAAAAAACTTCCCATACTTAGGCTTCAAAAAGAATTTTTGAGATACCTCAAAGGCAAACCAAACTCTAGGTCTTTGGTATTCCTAAGGATTCTCCATTGAGTTATTGCTTATTCCTGCTAGTGACTAATCTGGAGCTATACATGATAGGAAGTCACCACTGGAGGATGTCTATTTTTATGGAAATAGTTGAGTCTTGGCAATGCAAGAAACAAACAGTGTTTGCCACTGTCTACAACTGAAGCTGAATAATTTGGCTGCTGCAATTGCTAGTGGACAAGTTTCTCTGATCCAAAAACCAATTGCTTGATTATGTACAATTTTATGAACACTATTATTTACATTGACAATACCAGTACTATTTGTATCATAGAAAATCCTATTCAACACTCTAAAACAAAACATATAGAGATTAGGCATCACTTTATAAGAGATTGTAATACTAAAAAGTTGATTCAAATGGCTAAAATTGATACTCAACTTAATGTAGCAGATCTTCTTACAAAAGGTTTTGATGCTGGTAGATTTCAGTACTTGGTTTCAAGTATTGGAATGCTCAATCCCTAAGGCCTAAATCTCTTGTTTGTTTTTGTAAAGTTTGTTAAATATTAGTACTGTTAGCTATTTGTCAATTAATACTGCTAGGTCTAATTAGTACTGCTAGTTATATTTAAAACTGTTTGTTAAAACTGTTACTTATAGTTAGTACTGCTAGTTATCTCTATGTATCTTTGTTAATCCTGTGAATAACACTTAATACTGTTAAACAAGAAACATGTTTGGATTTTGTTTTTCTTGGTTTTAAGCTAACTTTTTCAGGATAAACAATGAAGTGTGAAATTGATTATTCCATAATGTATTATTTGAGGGGAGGAAACATGCTGGTTGTTCTTAAAGTGTTGGTTGTTACACCACACAACAAATGGTCATCAATTCACCATGTCTTATAGACATCAAGAATTGACTAGTCCAGAGCAAACGCTACTGGTAAAGACATTCCCAAACACCGTTTGATAGTTTGATGTTTACTAAAAACTATATGGTCCTCAATGCACCATGTTTGTAGAATGAAGCATTGGCTAGTCCAGAGCAAACGGCTACTGGTAAAGACATCCCCACACCCTACGCGTTTCCAAGACCCTTCCCTAATAAACACTGCCCACTCTATCAAAACAACCCGGGGCACTCCTCCCCCCACCCATTTTTCCACCCCCTTTATCTTTTCCTAGACTCCGAGCCACACCCTCAGCAACCCCCCAAATATTCCGCAACGCGACCACCGACACCACCCCCGCCCCCCTTCCTTCAAACCCTTCGCACGCCCATCCCCCGCCTCGGCCTGATCTCTCCTCATCGAAGACCCATTCGCCCCGACAGAACTTTATTTATTTTTTCCCTCGTTCCCCCGCGCCCACTTCTTCCCATCTTCTCTTCCCCGTCCTTCCTCACCCTCCCCCACACCCCCTAACCCCACTTTCCCGCGAGACCCCCCCGGCCCTCCCCAGCCTCATTTCACGACGTCTCCCATCTATCACCCCCCCCCCATCCACCACACCCCCCCCCCCACCTCCCATTCCCTTCTTCCCCAATCCCACCCGCTCCTCCCCACCCCCCTTTTATCACGCACACCCCCCTGACCTTATCTAGCTCTCCCTCGCAATTTCCCTCCCCCCCCCCCCACCAGCACGATCGGCTCCACCGCCCGCAATTCCTTTCTTAACTCACCACGTCTCCCCATATCCCTCCCCAGCCAACCTTCCCCCACCCGTTCCGTTACCCCGACCCAGCAGACTTCCTCCGCACCAATTCCGTCTCCCCCCCACCCCTCACCGCTACCCAACAACCCACTTCCCCTCGCCTTCACAACACTCACCAACCGTTATCATCCCCACCGTACCAACCCTGCCCACATCCCCATCTTTATCGCCCCCTCAACTCCCCATGACACCCCCACAATATTCCCCCATTTTCACAAACATCCCCCCATTCACGAGCCCTTTCTCAGCCCACCAGCGCTCCCCTGCCTTTCACACCCACCTATCCTCCTTCACCCACCCTATCTCCCTCATTCCCCTCCCCCGCTCCCCCCTATCGAGCCCCATACACCCTCCCAGCCCCCCCCCACTCACTCCCCCCCTCTGTCCCCCCCCACTCACCCTTCTCCACCCTTTCATGTCCCGTTCCCTATTCCGCCCCCCCCCTCCCCCCGTCCCCCCTACACTAATCCACTTCCGACCCACCCCCATTCCCTCACTCCCCCTCTATTTCACTTACCCCACCCCCCCCACACTATAATTATCCTCCGATTCCAGAAAGTTTCATTCCACCACCCTCTAATCCCCCTTCCCCCCGCCCTATTCTACTATCACCCATCCTACGGGGGGGCCTACAAGCCCATACGTCCATCCCCTTTCTTTCCCGCACTTCACCCACTTCTATGCAGCGTTTCTAATAATCCACCGTTGTCCCCCCCGCTTCTCCGGTTCACACTCCCCATGCCGAGCGATTCCCCGTTCGCATCATTCTCCGCACCTCGCAACGCAGGGCCCCATATCCCCCCCCACCACGCCCATTTTCCCAATATCTTTCACCCCCACCACC
This sequence comes from Tanacetum coccineum, assembly GCA_026074375.1. Taxonomy (NCBI): domain Eukaryota; kingdom Viridiplantae; phylum Streptophyta; class Magnoliopsida; order Asterales; family Asteraceae; genus Tanacetum; species Tanacetum coccineum. The sequence continues at coordinate 78,095 of BQNB010002984.1, forward strand.
TCTCCCACGAGTCGAAGTTTCCCTACCCCTCCCCCATTTCTGTGGGATTGTTGGTGTGGCTCACATTTCGATGCACTTCCTCCCCAACCCACCCACTCCACTGTCCACCATCAGATTTCCCTTATCCCGTTCTCAATCCACCGCACTTATCACCGGCCCCCCACTTCACCTCCAGCTCCCCCCCTTTTCACCTACCACCCCCCACACACCCCCCTCCCCCACCAACCATCCCGCACACAACTCCTTTCGCTATCCCCCTTGTCTTCCCGCTCCGACCCCCCCACCCACACATTCACCCACCCAACCCCCGCCCGCTTTCTCTTCTGCTATCGCGCAATAATATCCCCGCGCTCTCGATTCCTCTATTTCCACCCACTTTTCTTCCTCCCCCGCCCCCCCGCTATTGTCTCCACCCTGCTCGCTTATTCCCCTTTCGCGACCCGTGCCAACCCCACGCCTTTCGGTGACAGACTCCCCCGCTTCTATCTCCGCCATGTTCCAACAAACGGAAAGACTTCCCATCACGTTTCGCCTCCCCCACCTGCAATCGCTCCACCCGCAGCCCCCCTTCGCCCAACACATCAGTCACGTCACCCAATCCTCAGCCAGAAATTCGAATGTCTCGTTCCGCTATCGAGACGCGACACTCTTCCCCACACCCCTACCTAGTCCGATCCAAGACTTCCACCCATCGCACTCTCGCACACACTCTTCCCCCAACGCTTTTCCGTCTTAACCAGACAAACACCCTTCTTTCAGTATGCCCCGGCCACCACCCCCGGAACCACAGCCTTTCCCCCCCCCCCACCGAGTCTGATCGCAAACGTTCCCCACTTACACGACCGCAGTTTCAACCAACGTTTTCCCTATTCGCCTGCTCAGCCCCGCACCACCACCTCCATACCACCCCCCCAAACCTTGTAGCAAAAAAAAAATAAAAGAAATAAAAAAAAATTCTCAAGTACATATACAGACGCTCCGAAAACCCAATCTACCCCCAGTTCACTAACAAACCACACCCAGCCCTCCGCCACCACACCACCGCTTCCGAGCCTACTCCAACCCGCCTCCCCACAACTCCACCAACCTTCCCCGAACATCCTCCCCCAACCCCCCCCCCCCCCCCCATAGACCACCCCTCCACCCACCTCCCCCAACCATTACACCCCCCCCCCCCCCCCCTCAGCCATTACCCTTGGACCCCCCCCCCCGAACCCCATCACCCCCCCCCCCCTCCCACTCCCCCTCCCGCACAACCCTCGCGCCACACCGTATCACGCACCCCCTCCTCCTTCCCCATCCAACCGCCCCCACCCCCCCCCCCTAAACCTCCGCCTCCCCCCCCCCCCCCCCCCCCCGTTTCCCATCGCACCCCTTACACTTCACCTCAGTCCCAAACCCCGCCCCCCCCGACTGCACCCTGACCCAGAGTCACCCCTTCTCCACCCCTAACCCGCCCGACTCCCCCCGACTCACCCCCCATACCACGCACCCTAGTCTCGCCCGCACCCACCCCCATCTTCAACCACCACCTCCTTCACAGCCCTTCCACCCGCCCAACAGACCCCCCCCTTAGATCACACCCGTGGCACCATCCCCCCCCCCCCCAACTCGCACCCCCTCTGACCCTGCGTCCCCGACTCCCCCCCACCCCCCAACACCGCCACCCACCTCAACCCCCTCCCACCCAACACACCATCCGCTCCATTCCCACACAACACCACCACCCCCTAACACCCCCCCCTCCCATTTCTCCCCCAAAACCCCATCACCGGACCACCCCTTCCCCCCCACCCCCCCCCTCCCCCCCCCCCCCCGCCCCCCCCTCCCCCCCCTCACCCCGCACCCCCCACCCCTTCCTCACCCTCCCCTCCACCCCCCACCCCCCCCCCCACCCACCCCGCCCCCCCACATAACGCACCTTCTTACAGTACCGCCCCACCTCGCTCCCACCCACCTCCACCCTACCCCCCCCACCGCCTAACCCCCCCTCCGCCGCCCTACTTCTCCACACCCCCAACTCACAACCACACCCCCCTTAACCCGCAGCGCCTACAAGGCCCCCTCCCCCTCACTAATCCCCCACCTCCCACCAACAAACCCATCCGACGATTCACCATACCATCACTGCACCCAGCCCCCCCCACCAACCCCCTCCGCACATCCCCCCCACACACTCCCCCCCCACACACATCCTCCCCCACCCCACCAGTGAACCCCCAGACCCCCCACCCGCCCCCCACCCCTCCCCCACCCACCACAATTCAACACACCGATCCAGCTCCCCCCCTTCACCCCCACCCCCCCCCATCCCTCCTACTCCCAACCCACAAACACCCGCCCCCGACGTCACAAGCCCTCCCAACCCCCCCGACTGCCCCGCCCCCCAGCTAACGACCACACCAGCCCCCCCCTCGTTCAAACCCGACACCTCACCCCCCCCCCCATCCCGTACCCTGCATTGCTCCTCGCCCCCTCTGCTCAACCAACCCTCCCCACCCGTCCTCCCCACTCCCATCCCAGCCCATCCCTCCTCCCCCCTCCGCCCCCCCCCCCCAAGCCCCACTCCCCCCTCCCCCACCCCCACCCCTCATCCACCACTCCCCTCCCATACACCCCGCTTCCCCCCCACCCCCCCCACACCCAACACTCCACCCCACCCCCTCACACCCCCACCACCCCCTCCACCCCCGCCCAACACGCCGACCCACAGAACCTCCAATCCCCACCACCCCCACACCCACACACACCCAACCTCCCCGACACCCCGCCCCGACCTCCCCCCAGAAAGCCCTTCATCCCTCTCCCCCTAACCCACCTCTCCCCCTCTACTCCCCTCCCCCTCCTCTCCGCCCACACCCCCACCAACCCCCCTCCTCGTTCGCAATTCCCCCAACACCCTAACCCACGCCCCGTTCCCCCCACACCCTCCCCCGAAGACCCCTACTCCCCCCCCTACCCCCCACCCAACCTCCCACATACACACCCTTCCCTCCCACCAACCCCCCCATGCCGCCTCACCCCCAACCCCCATTCTGAACCGCCAACCCACCTCCCTCTATAACACCCCACCCCCCCACCCCCACCCTAACCCCAAAATGCTCCCCCTAACCCAACCCCCTCTCAACCTCATCCATCCTCCGCCCCACAACCCCCCCCACCCACTACGCCTAGCTCTCACACAACAAACCACCCCACCCCCTCCCCTACCCACCAATCGACCCCTTGTTCGCACTCCCTCCTCCCCCTCGTGCTCCCGCTCTCCTACCCCTGTGTCACAGTCCCTTCCCCTCCCCCCCCCCTTTTCACCTGCAGCTCACCAATCCCAACCCTGCACACCCCCCCCAACTACCCCCGCAACACCCCACCCCCCGCCCAGCCCAGCCCCACCCTTTGTCCCGCTATCTTTCCCGCGTACACTCCCCCACCCCCCCCCCCACCCTCCAGAACGACTTCCCCTCTGCCCCCCCTACACCTCCCCCTCCACCATCCCCCCCACCCCCCCCACCCCTACTTCCCCGCCTCCCCCCGCCTCCCCCCCCCTCCACCTCAGACTCCGCCCCCCCCGGCCCACCTCCCCCCCCATCCCCCCCTGACACCCCACGTCATACCCCCTCACCACCTCCCACCTACCTTCCAAGCCTACCCCCAATCCCCCCGTCCCCCCAAGACCCACCCCAACCACCAATACCCACACACCCTCCGCCCTCCCCACTCCCCCACACCCCCCCCACGCTCCCACTCCCACTGCCCTACACCGCACACCCCGCATAACCCACACTCCTCAACCCTCTCAACAACCCCACGCACCCCCACCTGCCCTCCTACCCCACTCACGCAACAGCCCCTATGTCAACCTAAGCACACTGTTTCCCCCACATCGCCACCACCAACCCCCTCCTGCCACCCCTCGCCCAGCCCTCGCTCCTACCCTCCCCTCCCCCCTACCCCCCCACCTTTACGCTCCCACCCACGCCCCCTCCCATCCCCCCGTCCCCCCCCCCCATCCTCCAACGTGTCACCTGCGCCTCCTCCCATCTTCCCCCCCCCGTACCCTCCCACCACCCTACGCATCCCCCACCCCCCCATACATACCCCCCACTCAGCCCAACCCCCATCCCCGCTCCCACTCACATCTGTCCCCACCCCCCCACTCCGATCTGACAACACCCACGCTAACACTTCCAACCCCGCCCCCAGCGCAAAGCCCCCCACGCCCCGCCACCCCTATTCACCCAGTCCCCGCAACCTCCCTCCCCCCCACCCCCCAACCCCCTTCGAACCTCCGTAGAGCCCCCCCCACCCACCCACAGTCCACCCACCTCCCGCATTCAACAGAGTCCCTCGCCTTCCACCCCTACCCGCCCCCAAAACCAACCCCCTGTGCCACCACACCCCTCCCATCCCTTAACTCCCACCCTCACCCACAGACTCCCCATCAACCACTACACCCTCCCCCACACCCTTGCGGCACCACCACCCTCTCTCCCCACCTACCTCGTCATGCCCCCACTCCCAACCCCGCACAGCCCACTCTACCTCCCCGCTACCACTGCACCTTGCTCCTAGACCCTACCCCCGCCACCCCCCAACCCCACTCTCCTCCCCCCACCCCCCATCGCCTGTTAGCTTACCCGACCCCCCCCACAGCAAACCAGCTTTCTCAGCCCCTCCCTCCCCCCCACTCTCCACCGACCCCCCCCATCCCCACCCACCACCCCCTCACACTAGTACCCACTCCCTCACCACCCCACGACCCCATCCCGCGCCCACCCAAGCCCCCCTACAATCCACCCCCTCGCCTCCAGCCAGCACCCTAAACCTCCCAACCCCACCACCCACCTCTATGTTAGACCCTGCCGTGCCAACACCCCACACGCCCACCCGCCCCCCACTCCCCCACCCCTTACTATCCCCCTTACACCCCCACCCTTGTCCCCCCCTCACCAACACCACCAGGACCCCCCCAACCCCCGACCGTTCCCACTCCCCCTCACCAGCACCACGCGACGGCCCTCCCCACCCCTCCCCCCCACCACGCCCCTACCCCCCTACCAACCACCGCCTCCTCCCTCCCCCCCTCCCGCGCCGCCCGCCGCCTACCCCCCCTATTACCCCCTCACCAATAAGTTCCCTTCTCCCCCCCTCCACACACCCCGCTCAACCACCCCTACCTCCCCTCTCCTACACCCCAGCCCTCATAACCCCTACTAACCCCACACACCCCCGCGCCCGCCTCCTCCCACCACCCAGCCCTCCATAACCCACCCCCCTGATTTCACACCCCCAGTTCCTTCCCTCCATCCCCCCTCTCCCCTAGCTCCCACCACCCCTCCCCCCCCCGACGCCCCTTACCCTCTCGATCCCAACCACCCATCCCCCGGTACCCGCCCCCGCCCCCCTCCCAACGACTGACCAACCTCCCCCAACCCCTACCCCCCAACGCTTCGCTCCCCCCCCCCACTTCCTCATCCACACCCTTCCCCGCCCCGACCACCGCCACGCCCTGCCCCCTCACTATCCCTCCACAAACACCCCCCACACCCACCTACCTCACTCCCTCCCAACCTCACAGGTCCCCTTCCCACCCTCCCCCAAACTGCCCGCTCTACCCCCCCCACCTGCCCGCCCCCCCCCGTCACCCACCGCATTCACAGCCCCCTCCACCCCCCCTCCCCACGCTTCCAATCCCCATCCCCCGCCCCCCCCCTCCTCGCAGCCCACCCCCCCTGACACCCCACACCCCCCCCCGCTCCAGCAGGCGTCCCACCCACACCCCCCCCCCCTACCCCCATCTACCCTCCCCTGGGGGGGAGGGGGGGGGGGGGCCCCCAGCGACCCTTCCCGCCCATACTCCACCATCCATCCCCACCCCCCCCCTCTCTAATTCTCCACCCTCCTCCGTATCATCTACACACCAACTCCCCCCCTACCCCCTCCCCACCTCCCCCCCCCCCCCCACACTCCACGCTGTCCACTCCGAAACGCACCCCCTGCATTACCACACGGTCAACCCCCACATAAACGCCCCACCCCTCCCAGCTCCACCAACGCTTCTGCCACACACCCCCCACCCCGTCCTCCGAACCCGCCTCCTAACACCCGTCCCCCACTCCTCCCCGCCACACACCCCCCTCCACCCTCTCCCCACAACACCCCCGCCCCCCCCCACCGTGCTCCACACCACATCTCCCTCCCCGCACCAGCCCCTTCATCCCACCCATTCCACCCCATCCCATTCCTCCCCCCCTTCCTCATCCACCCCCCCTCTCCCCCGCTCCCCACCTCCGCCCCGTGCCCCCCCACCCTCCGTCCGCCCCCATCCCTCCCACAACCTCCCACCACACCTACTCACCCCCCACCACTACCCTGCCCCCCACGCCCCCACACCCCACCCCCCCTCCCCCGTACACCCCCCACCCCACACATCCAATCCTCCCCACTAACCCCCCCCCCATCCGCAACACCCACCTTCCCCTCCCTTCACCCGGAACACCCATACAACCGACCCACCCCAAGCCGCCGCCCCCACCCCCACCCCCCCCCCATACCCCACCCCCCCCACCCACCCCCCACCCGCACCCCAACAAACACCACCAACGCCACTCCTCCATCCCCCTCCCCCCCATCCCACGACGACACCTCTTACTCCCCCTAATGAACCCACCGACACCCAGCAGACCGCCCCCACCCAACCATCCCCACACCCCCGCCACCCACCCCCTATCATCCTCCCCCACTACCCCAACACCCCGACCCCTCACCCCCTTTCCCACCCCACCCAAACACCACACTGCCCACCACCACCCCAACCCTCAACCCCTCTCACAACACCCCCCCACCCCCCCCCCCTACAACTCCACCCTCCCAACCCTAGCCTCCCCCATACCCCCCCATCCCTACCCTCACCCTTTCCCTCTCCCCCCCCAACACCCCTCCCCCGCCCACGGCCCCTGCCGCCACGCTTCTTTCCGCCCCCTACCCCCGCGCCAATACGCACCCAATCCACCCCACCCCATCCCTCTTTGCCTCAACCCCTCACACCCATCCTGACCCCGACTCCACCCCACCCGCCCCACTCCCCCCAAACCCACCCCCCCCGCCAACCACCCCCACCCCCCCCCCTCTCCCGCCCACCGCTACCACCCCCACCCACACAAGACTGAGTATACACTCCCACCTCCCCGCCTTGCGACTCACCCTCGCACGCACCAACGTCCGCACCCCGCGATCCTACCCGACCCCTCCGGATGTCCAACCCCACCGTTCCCCCGCCCTCCCCTACTAGTCACCTCGTTCCCCCGCCCAACACCCCCCCTCAACCCACCTTCCACGACCGCCTTCCCACGCACTTCTACCCCCCCTCCAGCCTGCCCCCCCCACAACCGCTAACTCCCCACCCCATCCGCCCCCCCCTCCCCCCCTACCCCTACACCCACCCCACCTCCATCCAAGCCCCACACCACCCCCACGCCCCCCTATCAGCTCACCCACTCTCCCCCACACCCCCTCCCCCTTATACCCCACCACCGACGTCCCCCACCCATAACCCCCCATCCCGACCCGCCACACTCCCATCTCTCCCCTCCACTTCCCCCCCCTCAGACACCCTAACACACCCCCCCCCCACACCACCCATCCACCCCCATCCCCCATCCCCACTCCCTCCAACTACCCATCTCCCCGCCACATCTCCCCCATTGCCCCCCCCCCCCTCACCTACACCACCCCCCGTTTATCATACACTCCGTGCCCCCCCTTTCCCTCACTACCCAACCCCCTACTCCGCACCCCCACTACCCCCATCACACCCCCCCTCCTCCCCCCCGCCCCCCACCTCTCACCACCCCCAGTCTCTACAACACTCTCACACCATCCCATACCCCACCACCCACCCCCTCCCCCGCCTCCCCCCATCTACCGACCCCCCCACCAAAACCCCCCCACACCCCCCGCCACGCGCCTCCATCCCTCCCACCTCCTCCCACTTACTCCACCCCACCCCCCGTACTTCCCCCCCCCCCTACCCTCCGCCACTCGTCATACCCCTCCTTTCCCACCAGCCTAACACCCCCCCACTCACCCCCCACCAACCCTCCCCACCCCCCCCCATCTATCCCCACCCCCCCACCGCTCATCTCCTTCCCCTGAACCCGCCCACCCTCCCCCGACACCCCTCTCTGCACCTCCCCGCCACCCCCCGCCCCACACCTCCCCCGGCCCCCCTCCCCCCCCCCCGCCCCTCCCCGCCCCTATCCACCCCCCCCCCCAACACACCCCCCCCCCAACGCCCTCCCTTCCCCCACCCACCCCCCCTCCCCTCCCACCCCCCCACCCCCCCACTCCCCCCCCCCCCCCCCCTTCCCCTCGTCCCCCCCCTCCGTTCCCCAACACCGCGGTAACCCCCCCCCCACACCCCTACCCCCCCAACACACCCTCCCTGCAATTACCCAGACCCCCACCTATTCCCAACCCACCTCTTCCTTCCCTACCGCCCCACACCTGCCGCCAACACCCCACCTCTCCGGCTCCACGTCACCCTCCCCCGACTCCCCCCTCACAACACCTCCCACCAACCCCCACCCTCACCGCACCCCCCCCCCTTCTACCACAACACCCTCCCCTCGACCCCCTAAAATCCTACCATATTCTACCCACCGCCCTCCCTCCACCCCTCCTCCACCTAACAGTCCCCCCCCCCATACCGTCTCCCCTCTCCCTCGCAATCTCCCCCTGCCCCCCCCCTGGGAGGGGTGGGCCCTAGCCAACACTTCCCCCCGCCCCCCCCCCACCCACTCACCTCTCAACCCCCCAGCGCGTCACACACCACCCTCATCCCAACTCCCTCTCACCTTGCAGACACCCCCTCCCAACCCACTCTCCACGCCCAGGGGTGGGGCTGCTCCCCCACCCGCCCCCCCCCACCCCCCTCCGCCTCCTCCCCCCCCACCCTCCCCCCCCCCGCGGGCGGGCCCCCGCGCAGTCCCCGACCCCCCAGCGTCTAGACACCCCTGCCAGCGTGCGCGCGCCTGCCCCCCCCCCCCCATCCCCCCTCACGCCACCGCTTCAACCTCCCACCCTCACACCACCTTCCGCCCCCCCCTCCCCTACCCACCCACTCCTCGGCGCCCCCGGATGCCCCCCAGGGGGGCCACCCCCCCCCAACACCCCCCTAACCCTCCACGCAAACCACCACATCCCCCCCCTCCCCTCCCCCGCCCTCACTCCACCCCCCCCCCTTCACCCCACTCCCCCCCTCCCCCCCCACCCCCCCCCCCCCAAAACCACCCCTCCACCCCCCCGTCCCCGGGGGGAGCCCACATCCCTACCCATCAATCACCCCCTGGGGCCCACCCCACCACCACCACCCCTCCCCAACTGGGCGGCCCCACACCCCTACTAACCCACCCACGTCCCCTCCCACTTACACCCCCTCCTCCAACACCCTGCCCCCACCCCCACTCCCGCCCATCTCACCGGGGAGGTGGGAAGGGGATACCACCCACTGGGAGGGGGGGGGGGGCGACCACCGACATCGGGGGCCCGGGAGGGGGGCGGGCGGGCGGTGGGGGGGCGGGGTGCGGGCGCTCCCCCTTCCCCCTCCTCTCTCCCACCACCGCATCCCCTACTCCCCCCCCCCACGTACCCCCACCACCCCCTCCTCCCCCCCCTCACGCACCACCACTCCAACACCCCCTCAACAGACAACCCAGGGGGCGGCGGCCCCCTCCCGCTACTAACACCCCAACTCACCCTCCCTCACCATCCCCACCCCCCTACCACCCACACCACAATCCCCAACCCCCCCCCCCCCCTTCCGCCAACACTCCCCGCACACCCACCCCCTCACTCACACCCCCCCCCACCCCTCCCTACTCCCCTCTCGCTGTCCCACAACACTCAAACCACACCGAAGCCTCCGATTACAACCCCTCTACACACTCCGGGGGGGGGGCCCACAGCACTCCCCCCCCCCCACTGGCGGCGGTGCCCACCCCCCCCCACCCCCCCAGCCCCCCAAGCCCAGCCACCCCCCCAGACAACCCACCACCCAAACCACCTTCGCACCCCTCCCCCACCCCACCACCTCACCCCCCCCCCCTCAAGCCGATCCAAACCCCCTCCACACCTAAACACGTTGTGACGTACACAACCTCTCAGGATCGACCAAGCACCCAGAATAAAACTCCATGACGCCCAGGTCACGACCCCAGCCCCGCCCTGCGCAATACCCTCCACCTCCCAACTTTTATAGGCTGGTAAAACTGCCAAACCAACACTTGAGTGCACTTTTGAGATCTACCCACCCCAAGAGACTTGGTGCGTACACAACAGAAACGATGCGCTGTAGTTGCAAAATAACGCGAGCGACAAGAGAAGCCAAACAGTCTAAGGAGAGCTGAAATGAGCCTAAAAACTGAACAAGATAGATTGAGTGAAGTTTATTTCTTTTAACTTACAAACACATGGAGTTTGGTACTCATATGGGTGGAGAAGTTAATACTGCTAGGGCCATTTATCGTATGTTAGCCAAACTAACACTGCTGGATGACCGTTAGTAACTATTTGGGCCTAAGACAGATTTTTCATTAATTAATAGAGCCGTTGAATAAATATCGCGCAATACCTATGGGGGGGGAATAGGGCGTTTTACCAATTGGACTTATGTGGATCAACTATCACATCTATATACTCATTATTCACAAAATCCTTCAATTTACTTAATATTGGTCAGACCTACTAACTCTCTGATTTTCTCTATTAAATAATTGCAATTAACTTTCTCGCAGCCCTCATACTACATACACGATCATCTCCACTCAATACCTCACATCGTTACTCATGGCAAATTTGGAGTTTTGTGACAAGCATAACATGGTAGCATTTCTGGAAAAATCTACGGGTAGTGCAGGGTTTCATCAGATCATTGATTTCATCACTCGAAGTCATATTTACTATGCACTTACTAAGAAGCCAGAGGTGTGTGTATCATTTATAAAACAATTTTGGAGGAACCTGCTGAGTTTTGACTGATATAAGGCACCGTTCCCCCCCCCTCAAGATTCATGCTACTATAGATGGACACTCACTTTCAATCACTGAAGGTTCTCTACGGCGACATCTCAAGTTGGATGATCAAGATGGAATTACCTCTCTTCCAACTACAGAGATCTTTGCTCAACTGGCGCTTATGGGCTATGCTACTGACTCAGATAAGTTAACCTTTCAAAAAGGTGCATTTTCACCTCAATGGAGGTTTCTTATACATAATATTCTTCACTGTTTAAGCCCTAAGAAGACTGCTTGGGAGCAGTTTAGTAGTAATAAGCAGCAGCTGCTGTCATTTGTTTAGCCACAAATAGAAAGTTCAATTTTTCTAGGATGATCTTTGACCACATGGTGTCTAACATATCTAGTCCCCATAAGTTTTTGATGTACCCTAGGTTTGTACAACTATGCCTAGACATGCAGAGACACAAGCTTCAACAACACACAAGAGTTTATTCTGTTCCCTCTCTAACCATGAAGGTTTTTAGCAATATGAAGAGGATCACAAAGGGTTTTTCAGGACAGGAGGTTGCCCCCCCTTATTCCAAATATGTTAGCTGTTCCATCACCATTAAGTTCAAATTGAGCAGCATTAAAAGAATACACCAGTAATCATTCAATTTTCATTCCAATAAGCAAATTTCATTATTAAATTTGATTCACAAACACTCTTTTTCTATTTTTATGCTCACAACATCTCTCAATTCTTTTTGCTCACATAATCACGCATTTATGTTTTTATGCACACATCTCTCTTTTTGTTTTTAAGCTCACAAATTCTCTCATTTCTTTTTGCTTACCAAGACACTCTTTCTGTTTTTATATGACAGTTGTGTACAAAATTTTGTCAATTCCAATAAGTTTCATACTGTCCTCCCCACTTCCAAGTGTGTAACCTCTTAAGAGAGGTGGATCAATAGACTGTATAGATGTAATCTCAAACCTAGTTTGAGCATTCACATCCCCCAATATGCTATCTTGGCACCTGGGACCACTACCTGAATTAATTCCCTAAGGAGTTGATTCATTAAGTGTTGCCATGAATTGGGTCTTATTCGATGTTACCACTGTCCTGCTCTGCTTCTAAGCTAGAAGCAGCAGTGGCAGCCCTTTCCATTTTGTCACCCAACTCCTTATAGACAGCTTCATCACCAACCTTTGTCAGGGGGACCACTAGACTAAGGTATCTTGGTGTCCTGACCTCTTGTGATATGCCTAGATATGTTTTAATCCTTTTTAAACATACTTATGATATAACATATCCTTTCATCCATGCACGTGGTTGTAGAAATAAGGAACCTCCCCTCAAACAATGCCTTAAGTGATAAGAATTGGAAAACAGTTGCAACTTTGGTGCCCATGTCCTCTTAACAACATTAACATTTGCCTGGCAGTAGTAATTTTCTGCCTAGCAGTATTAACTGAAGTCGAACAGCATTAACTCTATCTTCAATAATTATGCAACAACATGCCTCTATTCATCACAAGCATACTAGAAAAGACTAGATAGACATGTGGGAATTCATGAGGATCCATATTTATGCATAACCCATGAATAAAAGTTAAACTCTGTGAACCAAGACCATTATCTTTCTTCAAAAAGGTAAAGCATTCAACATCTTGTATTCAACATGCTTTACCTGCAAATGTTAGTTCACAACCAAATATATAAATTCCAAAACATTTTCTTTTGATGTACCTTTACTAGAAATTTTACCACCATATGCACCTCCTCTAAATGCAACATAACCTCCATCAAACTGCTTGAAATCAGAGAGATAAGCTTTGTTACCAGTCATGTGCCTTGAGCATCCATTGTCAACAAATCCTTTATCATCATGTTGTGGCTTGCCCTGCACAAAAGAATAAGGAAATTAGATTCCTTTTGGGACCTAAGCCATTACTGACTTGGATCTACCCCGTTCATCAATGTAGTTATATCTGTTTAAGGTGATTGATGCACTATTGGGTTTGATAGGTCTCCAAACCCAACATACTGAGGGCTTAACAACATTGAACCTATTTACCCTGGCAACATTAACTAATGTTCTATTTTGCCTAGCAGTATTAATTACTCTGGGCCTAACAGTATTAACAGGTGTTCTGTATGACCTAGCAGTATTAACTATTCTAGGCCTAACAATATTAACCTTATGATTAAAATGCATGTTAGTTAATGATGGATTCTTATAAAAGGGCCTTTGGATAGTAGATTGTGCTGATTTGAAAAAATGAGTTTTTGGTCTAGCACAATGCACTGTTGATTTTAGGCCAGCAGTATAAACCAACTTAGCAATACTAAGAGATTTTAGGCCAGTTCTCAGCAAAACTGCTCTTGGAGTCACATTTTTGTGGGTTCTATGGTGTGAGGTCTTGGCATAATAGTAATTATCCACCCTGTTGTAATTGTTCCCACTTGCCACTTTTTTCTTTTGATGGTAAGTACAATTTTTCTGCACATGTTTAAAACTCCCACAATTAAAACAAGCCTTGTTATACATCACAAATTCGCTACCTAGTTGATTGGACTTCTGACCATTCCAATTTCTTTGATTCCCTCTAGGCCTTTGTGATCTATACATCTCTGCATACCTAACTGACTTTTTAACTGGTTTTTCTATTTTAGCAGCAGTAGGAATAACAGTTTTCTTTTCAGGCTTAGTCATAGACTCATCTTGTTCCTCATCATCTGACACCCAATCCTCAATAATTAGAGCATCATTATTCTTCCTAACTTTCTTAGGTTCTACTTCACTAACATTCTTACTAGTGTTAGACTTAAAACCTTCAACAAAGCTACTTTTTACCTGTGATTCTTGTTCTTTTACCAAAGACTTATCAGAATTCTCCTTAGAATTATCTGATTCCTTTTCACAAACAACATTAGACTCTTTCTTACTATTCTCAGGACCATAGCCTTTGAATTCAGGCTCTTTGAATTCATCAAGACCAGAATAAGACAGATCTAGTTTGTTAGGTCTATTATAAATTAAAGGATGAGGTGGAGGAACTGCACTATATCCCAAACCCTTTTTACTTTTGTCAGTTATCTAACTTTCTAACAACTGATCTAAGTCTTTTGAGGCCTTATCAAATTTCTCAATTTTAAATTCAATGCTATCTTTTTCTTTCTTAACTTTTTCAAACTCTGTTTTAAGCATATTAATTTCATATTAATTGATTCCTACTTCTTTTTTAAGGACAACAACTTCTTTACTAAAAAGAACCTCATTCTTCCTATATGTGACAAGTTGTGCTTCAACAGTATCTAGTCCTCTTTTATAAGTAGATGCCTCAAATTTAGTTTGAAGTTGTTTAGCAAGCAGATCATCATATTGTTTCTTAAGAGTTTCATAGTTATTCAGACAAGTTTTAGAGCAAGTTTTATCAGTGTATACCTCTGAGTCTGAAAATGCCATAGAGCCATGTTTGTCTGAACTTGTTATTCTGCCATGTCACTCCAATCAAAACCTACACCATCAATAGCCAACATTGCCTTGGAAGTGTCTTCTTTGTTTCTTTGCTTCCTGGTGTTGTCTTGATTTCTGAACTGATCTTCCTTGCTTCTTGATGCTCTGCACTCCCTGGCAAAGTGTCCTAACTTATGACAGTTGTAACACTCTACCTTAGATTTGTCATATCTATCAATATTATTACCATTAATGAAAATCTTCCTGCCTGTCTTTTGATAGTACTTCTTTGCTCTCACACTTAGCAAAGAGAGTTGCCACTTCAGATCCATTGCTTCCAAATCATCTTCATGAATTTGCTCTAAGTCCTGATGTAGGACATTAGAACCATTCGGATTTTCAACCATGAAAGCATACACAGTATTATCACTGACACTTGCAGTGCAAACTTGTGGACTGGCAGTATTAACACTAGGGCTAGCAGCACTAACTTGTGAAGAAGCAGTGTTAGCATCATTGGTACTGCTAGAGCTTGGTGCAGTCATGAAGGCCAAGTTTTGAACACCACTAGATGTACCAACAGTTTTCTTTATCTTCTGTTCAACAATTTTGAAATTGTTGTACAAATCATCTATACTCATAGTCTCAATCTCAGGCTTATTCATCCAAACAACTACATGAGTATTCCACTCAGGTGGTAAGCTGCTTAAAAATTTTAAGTTTAAATCTTCTTGGGCAATGATCACACCCAAGATAGCAAGCCTACTGACTATCTTCTGAAGCCTATTGAAAATAGAGTCAAGAGACTCTGCACTTGTTGCACTGAAATTCTCATACTGTTGCTTCAAGAGAGTTTTCTGAGTTTTCTTGGTAGCTGCATTACCTCCAAATCTTGTTTCAATGGCAGCAAACATAGATTTAGCATCTGGATACTGACTGAATGTTAGCTGATGTTCATTTGGAAGTGCCATGAGTAACAAACCCCTAGCTTTGACATCATTCTTTTTCTTTGTCTTCTCTTCTGCAGTTGCAGGTGTAGACATCTTTGAAACTGTTATCCCATTCTCCTCAGTTGTTTGAGATATTGAGACCCATGAATCACCATTTTCTATCACTTCCCAGAGTGCATAGTCTTGGATCTGAAAGTACTGCTTAATCCTTATAGCCCACATCTCATACTCCCCCAATTTGAGTATGGGAAGCTTTGCAGTAGGACCACTATTTGTAGATTCAAGCTCCATGTCTTCTAGATCAAAGTTTCTCAAAGCAAGGCTCTGATACCACTTGTTGATCCCAAACCTAGATCGATTCCTTACCTTGTAAAAAGTATGTTACCTTGAATAAATCCAAAATAACAATAGCAGCAACTTTGTGTGTATATCAAAGAGTATGCGGAATCTACTCTTTAATATCTAGAAGATATATCAATGAAACAGTTAATATGAATGAACAAATGATGTAACAAAACGCTTCAATATTATTAATGATAATAATACGAGTACTCTATCTTAGTACTAAGGTTACAACCTTGAAGCTTACAAGACTCTTAATCTCTGGATCTATGTATGTGTGTGAGAGATATGATAGATGTGTTATTGAGATATTAGAGATCTGTCAACTAATGCCCTAGAGCCTCCTTTTATAGACTAAGGAGTCCTAGCCGGCTTACAATATATTCCTAAGATATCTCAATCTTTTCTAAACATAAACGTAATCTTCTAAATAAATACATGTATATCTTGTACATAAATATCTCAACACTTATCTTCATACGTATTCTTGTTCTCCAAACAATCTTTATCTCTTTAACTTGTCTTTATCCTCTTGACAGTAGAAAGTCTTCAAACAGTCGTAATCTTTCCACCACCAGCACTAATAAACATAAGCAGTAGTAATATTAGTACTTGCAGTACTAATATACACTAACAGTAGTAACTAGCAGTGGTAACATTATACTACCAGTACTAACCACTTAGCATAATTTCCATTATGTACCTGAGCAACAGTAACTTCTAAGAATCCATGAAGTCTTTTAAGACCCAACATTAGTAGTGTGCAGATCCTTGGCTAACTTGACATCCGTGATAAATTTGCTCCATTCAAATGGAAGATAGTTCAAAAACTTAGTATTCACTTGAACTTGTTGAAGAGTCATCTTATAGATGTTCATTTCTATAATGAGTTGAGCGAACCTCAAGTAATACTGATGAAGTGTTTCCCTCTTGATGTGAGTAAACTTATAAAATTCGTCATACAACTTACATTCACTTTCTTGTTTTGTTAATGACGTTCCCTGTATTAGTAGCTTGACTTTGTCCTAAATGTCTTTGGAAACTCTGTGATGATTGACAAGTGAGTACACATCTGGTGGAAGTCCTTGAAGAACAAGATTAGCAGCCCTAAGATCACAATCAGCTTGTAGCTTTTCTATAGCAGATAATTCTTCATACTTCCTAACCCGTGAGTTACCTTGTTCATCAACTTTAGTAGGCCAGATTAGTAGACCACTTTTGACCGAGTTAAGCATTATTCTTCCATTCTCCTTAAATTCTATGAAGAGTTCCATAAGACTCTCCTAAGAGTCATACATGGTCTTGTCCAACATGGGTGGACGATTGTCAGCACCCGCAACAATCATGAATTCAGCTAAGGTAGACATCTTGAATTGTTGTGTGAAAAGATATTAACTTTTGATCATACAGTGATTAGAGGTTGTTGTGTTAAAGTGATGTTTGTTTAAGTGATTGAGTCTTATGAATACACAAGATTTTACAATTCTTGATAAAACCGGGAAAAATAATTTAATATTTCATGATATTTTACAAATCAAAGAAAACGCGTATAATTCACCTAATGGAAATGGTATAATTCACCCAAAAGAAATGTATAAATCACCAAAGCAAATGGTATACTTCTCCCAAGCAAATGGTATACTTCTCCCAAGCAAATGGTATATTTCTTCCAAGCAAATGGTATACTTATCCCAAGCAAATGGTATACTTCTCCCAAGCAAATGGTACACTTCTCCCAAGAAAATGGTATACTTCTCCTAAGCAAATGGTATACTTCTCCCAATAGAGAAATGGTATAATTTGCCTAGTTGGTAAGATGGTATAATTCGCTTAATGAAACTGTTGTATAATTCGCCTAAGACAAGGTATAATTGGCCTAATACAAAAGTTGGTATAATTCGCCTAAAGCAAACCACGTATAATTCGCCTAAGCTACACAGGTATAATTCGCCTAGACAAAATATGGTATAATTCGCCTAGAACAAAAAACACGTATACTTCACCCAGACTATGTATAATTCGCCTAGAAGAACTCGAAACCCCTTTTTTTCAAAACACTTAAAGACTCACTTTTTGACGTTTTTACTCGATTTTTCTTGTACTTCTTACTATCCTAAGCCTATTAGAACCTTAAAAACACAAATTTAAGTTTTTGACACAAAAAATTTGAAATCAAGATTCTTGGTACAAAAAACTATTCGAACCAAAAAGGACTCAAAAAACACAAAATTTTGATGTTTTCCTAAGGTTTTTCTTGTACAACTAGCTTATATGATGACATCAAATAACGTCACTTTTATAGCATCATTTATACCATGTAAATAACTCATTTTGTATAATTATTGCAAAGAATTGTTACTTAATCATTTGTATTTGAGAATTGCAGTAATTATGGAGTACTTGGTGAAGATTAACTAAAAGGCACGCATTTTGGAGCTTTAACAAAGATATTTTGAAGATTACTGTTCTAACATCCAATACGCCGTATCCATCAAGGAAGATACGACGTATCTGTGCCTGCAACTCACCAAAGACCACGAAGGAAACAAGATCAATACGCCGTATCCAGGAGAAGCCAATACGCCGTATTCAAGATATAGAATGTGAATATTCTGGAAGATATCAAATGTGGTCCCTACTCCAAGAAACCCCCAATACGACATATCAAAGTCTTTCGATACGCCGTATTGACCATATTCCAGACCCTATAAATAGAAAACTCAAAAACGAGTTTTAAGTGTGCTAAATCATATTCTCGATACCCTAACCTCAAAGGTCGATTTTTAGAGGAGAAAAAGAGCAGAAGATGTCAAGCAACTCAATTAATTCCATAGGAGACAACGTGTAATTTCTTATACGCTTTTAATCGTTTAGTTTTTGATATCATTCGTTAGCTCGGTTAGTTTACCTTGGCTAAATCATTACTTTTGTATTAATTATGATGTTTGAAGGCTATTAGCCATTATTAAGAAGATCTGAATGTTTGGTATTGTTTATCTCGATTGCTTAATTTATCATTGAATGTTTTTTTTATGTTTATCAGTTTATACTTGTTTATGTGCTTTTGTATGCGACCTATCATTCAACTGGATCTAGTGATATGGACCAAGTAATCTAGATGCCGAGATAGCTCTCCATATAGTGATTTATACATCTAGACCAATAGAATCACGAATAACAACCTATCTTTATCTTTAAATTACGAGCTTAGTTGGACTGGCAAGTTACCCTTGGGATCAACGAGTACGTTCTTAATTAATTGATAAAGACTTGGTTAGTGGACTACTAGTGTATGAATTGTCATTAAGCAATAAGAGGGTAAAGTCTTCTAGGGTTTAACAAGATCGCCATTGCTTTAATCCTTAAGATAGATTATAATCAGCAAATAAGGATGCTTTATGTGGATGGGTTTAATTGTGACAGAATTCTTCGTATCTAGGTCTTAAGAAGAAGTAACGCCTAAGTCTTAAGAATGATATGTCGCCTCGAGATAAGTAATCATTGCACTAAATAAACAAACCAACGTTCTAATCGGATTAATGATGGCTAATACAGTTTTCTTATATTTGGCTCGACTACTCTTTTATCTTCTGTTAATTTGCTTGCGTGTGTTTAAGTGTCTTGAATTGGTTTTAGTCAGCACCAAACCCGTGCCAGTCTCTCAGGCTGAAACCCCCCTTATCCATTAGATTTAGGATAACATAGGTTTAGCATAGATTTAGGATAGAATAGAACTAACATAGAATTAACCTAGTTTAGTAACCAAAATATTAATAAATTGAAAGATTGTTTCTCGCTCTTAGTGATCGACACCCTACTTACCACGAAACTCCCATCTGACCGAGTACACTGCCCGTTAAAGTGTTGTTTTTGGTGAAGTCGGCAAAATATAAATTTAAAACTTGAAATCATAAAATCACACCCATTGCTACAACACATCAAGTTTTTGGCGCCGCTGCCGGGGAGTGAAAATTAAATCTTGATTTTTATTTGATATTTTGGTTTTTAGCATTAGATTAGATCTAACCCTTAGGATTAGTGTAATTTAGATTAGTGTATAATCTTGTATAATTCTGTATATTTTGTATATTTGTGCTTGTATATTTGTGTGTTTTAATTGTTTTCTAATACACTGTTCTGGTCGATAAACCGATACGGCGTATCCACTTCCATTGAATACGGCGTATCCAACCTTCTGTCCAATACAACGTATTCATTCAACTGATTAATACGGCGTATCGATCATCTGAAATAGTAACAGAAGCTGAATTTTCGTGTTTGATTTCCGTGCTTAATTTTTTTATCTTTCTTCAGAGCAAATCCTGCTGATATTTTTGCCTTTGTCATAGATTATACATATCAGAGCTAGTTGATTGAAGAAGATACTACATGAAGTTATGGCAGAACTGGTTCTAAATGAATGCATGGAAAAAGCTCAAACTGAATCAAATCTTTCTAATGATGATATGAACATTGAACTCAGCAAGGAATTTTTGACGGAGTTACAAAATAATGCATACCACGGAATGCTTAATGAAGATGTGGTGGACCACATTGCTAAGGTGCTTGAAATGCTTGATTTAATCAACATTCCTGGTGTGGACTCCCATCAACTGCGAATGAAGGTTTTTCCTCTCTCGCTGGCTGATGACGCACGACAATGGTGGATAAACGAGGGGGAAGGAAAAATCACCGTTTGGGAAGAACTTGTTGAGAAATTTTTCTGTAAATTCTACCCCGAATCATACGATGGAGAAGAAGAAATGTTGGACGAAGGAGATAACTGGGGAATTGATCCACTTGAATTCAAATCACGAGTAAATTCATCATTCAAAAACCATATGAGAGTGGATGGAAGAACTAAAAAGGTGTTATTCCATTCTTAACTTAACAGAAGTTGGAATAAAAGATGAAATGATGACAGAATCTTAAGTAGTGATGACACTACTACTGACTTGTTCTTAAAACCTTATCTAAAAACTCGAGACCACGAAAAAGATGATGAATGGAGCCAAATGAAGTACAAAAGCAACGATGAGATTTTGGAAGCTCACAACACATTCAAAACTATAAATAATGAGCGGCCTAACAAAAGGATGTGCAATGCTGAGAAGTTTAAAGCTATTAAATATTCACTTGGACCCAACGAAGAATACATTACTATAAGAAGATGTGAATATAATGCTTGGGAAAGGAACAAAGATAGTATGTCCCAAATCTACCAAGAAATTTTTCAAAAAAGGGACAACAGATGGAAGGTGACATGCACCGAGTGAAGGAATGAAGAAAAGTCTAACTTAAAGACTTCACTGTAAACAAAAGTGCTTCCCGAGAGACAACCCGGATTGTTATTTATTTTTATTAAGTCTGTCTTCCTAGACATCAATACGGCGTATCTACTCCATACCATACGGCGTATTGAATGTCTGGACGTTATCAGTCCTTTATTTGTATGCACTTTTTAAACATTATTGTTAGTTCTAACAACACGGCGTATTCATGCACATGATACGGCGTATTCTGGACACTGACTCGTATTTAGATACTTTTTACATGTGTTTATACGGCGTATTCCAGTTTATGGATATGACGTATTGGTCTCCTGTACAGTTTGTTTAGTTTTGTTTAAATTAACCATAGGAACCGAGATAAGGATGCATAGTTTTTCCTAAATTTTGCACAGGACCTCGCTGAAAAGAAATTGACAATGTTGGTGAAGTATCTACGATCTAGAAATTTGGAAGTGTTAGAGTCTTGAAACCTCAAGACGGCTGTTTAACACGTTTTTGCTCAATAAATCAACAATGAAGAATCTACCGAGCAAAATATCAGGGGATTTTCTCATTCTAGTTCTTTTTAATTTCTGTTTTTAATGTTTTATTCATACAACAAGAACGTTGTATAATTTAAGTGAGGGGATGGGAATTATAATGTATACTTGTCCTATTTTTCATAAAATGCTTAAATTATGCTCAAATTTAAAAAAAATTCAAGCATACCCCGTTTTAAACCTAAACCATTAATCAAATTAAGTTTTAAACACTTAAGATACAACATTACATTTATTTACCTCCTTATCACTCCATTACATATGAAATTTAAGCAAGAAAACCCTAAACCATGGCCTAATGAACCCGTATACCTTTTTCTTGGTTTTTGACCCATTTTAAAAGTTAACTTTGCATCCAAGCACCTCCATGATAAACCTACTTCAGCAACAAGTAGCTTACAAGCACCTTATAGCTCCCAACTTGGTTACAAAAGCTCCACATCAACCCTTGTCTTCCAAGCTTAGCTGCGGCACCACAAACCACCATCCACCTCTTCTAGCTAGTCCTAGACTTGCTACATCACACCATAGCTTCTCCACTTCATCTACTAGCTGCTCTACATGTCCAAGACTTGGGCACAAAGTCTCCTTGGCCTCCAAGGTGGATTTCGAGTATAAAAAAGGGGCGAACCCTCTCATTTCATTCACACCATCTCATTTTCTTTCTATCTTCAACAATGGGTCTAAGAATGATTCAATAAGATTCCAAGAGTCCTAAGAGCAGAAGAGAAAGCCAATTAGTTTAATCTTGAAGCCCCAAAGCTCTTATTCTAGGCGTACGAAGAGAAACAACCCCATACGACCCATTTTCAATCCATTAAGCTCAAACCCAAGTTCTTCAAGCTATCCTACTGTTTCTATACTCTTATAATGTTCTAATAATCATAAATATACTCTTGTTACAAGCTTTTAACTTAAAAATCACTCGTTCTTGAGTTTTGATCCAAACCGTGACCACGAAACCCTAATTTTGTGTTTTTCTTTAATCTATAAGCTAATCTTGTAAAATATTGTTATTATCTATTTTAATAAGCTTAAATAATGTTATTATAACCACTTTATTAAGTCTTGAAAGAATTTGAGCTTAAAACCCACGCGTTTTCATTTTAAAACCCTATTTTGACCGGTTTTGATTTCTAGCTTAACAAATCGTTATTTTAAACTTTCGTTACGTTAAACCTTCATATTTTAGCTTATATTAATAAGATTTAACCTGAAAATTACTTTTCATATTGAAAAATATCATTATTATGGACTAAAAACGATACATTTTTCATGCATATGGGTATATATCGTAACTTTCTGAAACTTATAACTAAAGGGACTGAAAATGTCATTTTATCAAAGTTATAACTATAAGGACCTGTTTTGCCAAGTTTTAAAGTTAAAGGTTTAATATGTAAATACTTTTTATATAAAGGACCAAACTTGTAAAAGTGAAAACTCCAAGGGTATATTTTGCCATTTTTATTCTTAAGGGTTTAAAATGTAACATTTTGAAAAAGTGTAAAAATGTGTTCAAAACCTTATAAGACATAACTTTAATAAACGCTTGACGTGCTTATCATTTCCAGATATTGAGCAAAACGCTTAAAACCGATTATGTTATAACTATTATATAATTCATTATCGATGTGCTTTTAAAAATCCTGTCCCGAATCTATATCGTACCACAATACTAGGGAGCTTCATATTAAGGGGTTTCATCTTGGTATTACGTTCTGACTAAGTTGTTGGGTTTACGATTTAAAGTGCCGTAGCTCCTCAAACGTTTACTGAATGACCTCTGAATTATGATGGCCCGAACAGTGATACGATATTTCCATAATATTTCAATCAAAGTGATAATACATTATAACATAAAACATATCCAATTAAACTAAGACTTGACATAGTACCCAGGTTGTGTGACAAAGCCGTTACTTTCATTTCATATACCTTTGCTATCAATCAGATTTCCCTATACTGTTAAGGTGAGTTCATAGACTCACTTTTAAATATCTTGAATGTTTTCATAAACCCGTGAGGGGGATACATGTTATAAACTATAAATACAAGTGTTTTCTAAATATATTCTATCATATTATTTCTTGTGATCTAAGTCACTTTATGCCAAAAGACCCTCATTATCATGGACCATTAATCACTTGCGAGTGAACGTGAATATTATGGATAGATCTATCGGGATTGACGAATCCCGTTTGTGTTAGCCGGATAGGTAACCAAATGCACTATATTTGAATTTTATAGGTATATGGCAATTACCTACACTAGGGGCCATTATCTCTATATATATATCACATCAATTTGGGTATATATATACACCAGTCAGTTTGTGTGCCATGAGCTTAGATACAATAATACACTGTTAATACTGATTTATATAATAATTGTACTCATTGCAATTATCAATTATGATGACTTGTATTCACACTATATATTTAAACTTCATGAATGCACTCAAAATTGTGTTTGATCTCTTTTTAGCATGTTTATCTCAGGAAATTGAGCATCTGGTGGCACGGAATGGCAAGACTATGAAGATGGTAAATTGTATCATTCAAAACTTTATGTTTCTAGATTTTTGGGACTCCTTTGTAAAACTCTGATGAATAAATGAATGATAACTTAAAAATTTCAAAAACGTCTCTTTTGAGTGTATTTTCTATGATTATGACTGTTGTGCTATGAAGTAGTACCATAGATTAGCTTCCGCTGCTATATTGTAAAAATGGGGGTGTTACAGATTATGCTACTCAAGTAGGATGTGAACAATGTAAAGGTCCCCACTACACCAAAGATTGTCCACTTAAGGAAGAAGAGAAAACCCTACAAGAAGCTTACTATACACAATTTGGTGCACCTTTTCAAAGAGGGGGATATAGAGCAACTGCTCTGGGATTCTATCAAAGGAACAACGCGAATCCTTCATACCAAGAACAAAGTCAATCTATGGAAGAAACCCTGAGCAAATTTATGAGTGAATATGTAAAAAGACATGAGGAGAACTCTAATTTGATTAAAGAGATCTGAACTTCAATGGATGCTTCTGTAAGGAACCAAGGAGCATCAATTAAAACTTTGGAGATCCAAATCGGGCAAATGAACAAGGTCCTACAAGAAAGAGGATTTGGAAGTTTACCAAGCTCAACTGAAACTGACCCGAGAGACCATGTCAAGTTGATCTAAACTATTATTAAAGCTGATTCATATCTGATACGTCGTATGGGATCCTCCCAATACGACGTATCCGCTGGAAAGAACCGTACACTAATGTACGAGACAAAACGAATGACAATTCTGTTTCCAAGTCGTTTGAATGGTTACTACTGTGAAGAAAAGAAGGGATCATATGGACCATAATTCTCGGAAGCTTACTCTGAAGCTTCACATATCAATAATTCCATACCCAGAAAGGAGAAAGACCCAGGGAGTTTCACTTTACCTTGCTTTATTAATAATGTTTGCTTTGATAATGCCCTTGCTGACTTAGGAGCTAGCGTAAGTGTTATGCCTCTCTCGACCTACCTTAACTTAGGATTAGGCGAATTAGCTCACACTAAGTTGACAGTTGAACTAGCAGATAGGACTGTGAAATATCCAAAAGGAATTGCTGAAAACGTGCTAGTAGGTATTGGTAAATTTGTTTTCCCCGTAGACTTTATAATTCTTGATATGCCCGAGGATATCAAAGTGCCCTTGATCCTCAGAAGACTATGCATGTGCTAAGATTGATGTTTTCAAAAGAAAGATTACTTTAAGAGTTGGGGAAGAGAAAATAATTTTTAAAAGTGTTAAACCTGCTAGTAGTTTAATTAAGAGGGTCTACATGCTAAGCTTAAGAGAAAGAATGGAACTTGACTTAGAAGCTAGGCTAATGGGAGAGACTTTGGTGTTGAATAGATCATTAGACCCTTTCTTTGAGGATTACATAGAACTAAACGATCTTAATGTACCATTAGAGCTTAGAAGAGATCAAGTTGATGATTTAATGCCCACAATTAAGGAAGGTGAGGTAACTGAGGAATTAAGAGCTAGGAATTATGCTAGAATGGTATGCAAAGTTTTTAGATATCTTAGTGATTGTGACCACGATGAGAAGATCCATATTGATTGTGCCTACAACATGAAGTTCTCTTGCATGATAGGTTTCAAATTTTTACACGCTAATTTTTTCCCTATCTTGTACGTAAATGTAATGTCCAAAAAGTTTAATAACTCTATAATGAAGGACAAAATGGAATATAATGGAGATAATGTAGTTGGAGCCTTAATGAACATACCTATCTTTGTTGGAACTTTTTCTGTCTTAACAGATTTCGCAGTTTTAGAAGATATGGATGCTTATCGTGATGAAGGAATGGGTGATGTTATTTTTGGCAAACCGTTTTTGAGAGAAGTTAGGATTAATGCAAAATGGTTTGAAGGAATGATTACCATTCACAATGGTAATGAAGAAGTTACTTACCAAATGGCGCGGTCACATCCGAGGTTTAAAAACCACACTAATAAACAATGCAATAAGATCCCACCAATACTGAAGGTAAGTGAAGAGGATAAAATGAATGGAATCTCGCACTCGTACCAAAATCTTAAGGGATTCTACAAAGGAGTCTTGAAGTTAGGGCCCGAATATGTCCGAGATGCGAAGATGGAAGAATGGCTCACACGCGGGCACATTAGCGTGCATGAGATGGAATGAGAAGAAGGAAGGAAAAAGACTAACTTAAAGACTTCACTGTAAAAAAAGTGCTTCCCGGGAGACAACCCGGATTGTTATTTATTTTTATCGAGTCTGTCTTCCCAAACATCAATACGGCGTATCCGCTCCATACCATACGGCGTATTGAATGTCTGGAGGTTATCAGTCCTTTATTTTTATGCACTTTAAAAACATTATTGTCAGTTCTGTCAATACGGCGTATTCATGCACATGATACGGCATATTCAACAGACTGACTCGTATTCAGTATTTAGTTTAGTTTAAATTAACCGTAGGTACCAAGATAGGAATGCATTGTTTTTCCTATAATTTGCACAGGACCTCGCAGAAAGAAAAGAAATCGACAATGTGGGTGAAGAATCTACTATATGGAAATCTGAAAGTGTTGGAATCTTGAAATCTCAAGACGGCTATTCAACACATTTCTTGCTCATAAAGCCAGCATGGAGAATCTATCGAGCAAAATTACCTGAGAGGGTATGTGTGTATTAGTGTATGATTACAAGTTTAGTGCCTACTAAGTTGTTAGTTCGTTAGTATAGAATTTGTTACAAGGAAGATCGTAAGAGTGTATACAGATGTTTACGTAATTGCTTTTTATAACTCTACGTTCATGATTTTTCCAAGTTTACTCATTTCACGGACGTTCATTTATGGTCTTCGATAGCGCTCAGCGATATAAGTACAGTTTTAAGGTATTAATTGTCACTAGTTAAAAGAGTAGTTCTAGTTTTCTCATTCTAATTCTTTTTAATTCCCGTATTTAATGTTTTATCTATACAACGAGGACGTTATATAATTCAAGTAGGGGATGGGAATTAGAATGATACTTTTCCTATTTTTCACACTAAAATACTTAAATTTTGCTCAAATTTAAATTATGCTCAAATTAAAAAAAAATTTCAAGCATACTTTTGTGAAATTTATTGATACAAACCGCACCACAATAACCCTTGTTAGATATTGTGAGGATTTAACCTTATCCGTTTCCAAATGTTTACCTAAATTCCACAAAAATATGAGTGTGCTGGAACACTTGTTAGATATTGTGAGGATTTAACCTTATCCGTTTCTAAATGTTTACCCAAATTTCATAAAAATATAAGTGTGCCGGTGTTGTTGTAGACTTTAGAACTTGGCTTGGTATATCTATTCGAGGCCATAATAATGCGTACTATGGATTTAGATGGAGTAACTTGTTTAAATTGGTAAATTTTTAGGATTACACCTAAAAAGTCTTTATATGTTGTTTTATTAACTAACTACACTGGTTAGTTAAATCCTTGTATAAACCCTTTGTTTACTCTCATCTTAAGAGTAAGATACCCCTAGAACACCCGTAGAGCCAATCCTTTAGGAATTACACCAACTATCTGTTTTGTTACGCCTTTACACCTTAGCCTACCCTATTAGATTATGTCCATTTATTAGTTGCTAGTTGCTTAAAGTATAAAGTATGTATTTCTCGAGTCTTGTATCAATTTTCTATCTTTGGTACGGTTGGGAAGAAATTTGTACATTGCAAATGGGAATGTATAAAGTAGTCAAAACTCATGTATTTTTACTACCAACGTTATTTACACCGAGTTTCGTAGTATAGTGTTAGCAAAAACAAATCAAAAAAATGAGAAGAATCGCAACAAACAAGAGAAGGAAAGTTTGGAGATAATCGCAAGAGCTTAGACCAAAGGAATTTAATGAAGGATCTATTATTCGTTGATACGTCTTATAAAATCAACGATGTAAAGTATTGTATAAAGTGGAAGACGTCGCCACTTGTCTTGTAAAAGTTTGTAAAGTATGGGATGATTAGGAAGTTGACCGTTACAAGAACGCCAACTTAGGTTGTTGTTTTTGATCAATGATCAAGACGTTTGTAAATAATTATGTCTTTATCATGGTAACAGTCTGGAAAAAGTGTCTAGCAACTTATATCTTAGACCTAATCTATTTGTTTTGTAATTTTTATTTAACAACAAATTAATTCCCTTTCCTAATCATTAACCATGGGTTTTATGCAAATAAGGATGTGTATAAGCATGTATGTCTATTCTGTCGTTACGGCCATGTATGTGTGCTTTAACTGCCTTGTTGGTGTGGTACTTTTGGTGAAAGATTGTAGAATGATCCACCCTAAGCCTTATAATAAAAACCCATTTCACCTTTATAAAATTGTTACTCTATAGCTCTAGTGATGGAGATGTGTATCCTTACCAAGCCTATGATAGAATACTCATCACAGCCGAGCAATTAAGTGATTAGTTACATGTTACCATATAGATTATTTGAGTGATTTGAGTGCTTCCATCTTCCTATTTTGTGAGATGTTTGGTTGTGTATTTGTAATAAATCAAATAAATGCTTAAACAGAAAAATCCTTAGGGATACATTTTTATAAACTTCTAAAGGATACTTGAGGACAAGTAGGATTCAAGTAGGGGGATATTTCATGACATCAAATAACGTCTATTTTATAGCATCATTTATCCCATGTAATTAACCCATTTTGTATAATTATTACAAGGAATTGTTACTTAATCATTTATATTTAAGAATTGCAGTAATTATGGAGTACTTGGTGAAAGTTAACTAAAAGGCACACATTCTAGAGCTTAAACAAAGATATTTTGAAGATTACTGTTCTAATAACCAATATGCCGTATCCATCAAGGAAGATACGGCGTATCTGTGCTTGCACTCACCAAAGACCACAAAGGAAACAAGATCCAATACGTCATATCCAGAAGAAGGAAATACGCCATATTCAAGCTATATGGGAATAAAATATTCTGGAAGATATCAAATGTGGTCCTACTCCAAGAAACCCCTAATATGCCGTATCCAATACATTGGATACGCCATATCGAACCGACTTTAGAACCTATAAGTAGAAAACTCATAAATGAGTTTTAAGTGTGCTAAATCATATTCTTGATACCTAAACCATAAAAGTTGATTTTTAGAGGAGAAAAAGAGCAGAAGAGGTCGAGCAACGTGATTCATTCCACAAGAGACAACGTGTAATTTCTTGTACTTTCGTAATCATTTATTTTTTGGTATCATTCGTTAACTCGGTTAGTTTTGGCTAAATCATTACTTTTGTATTAATTATGACGTTTGAAGGCTATTACCTTTGGGTATTAGCCATTGTTATGAAGATCTTAATGTTTGGTTTGTTTATCTCGATTTCTTAATTTATCGTTGAATTATTGTTTTTGTTTATCACATGATACTTGTTTACGTGCTTTTGTATGCGACCTATCATTCAACTGGATCTAGTGATACGGACCAAGTAATCTAGATGCTGAGATAGCTATCCATATATTAATATGTATAGGTGGAACAAATAGGATCACTAATAACGTCCTTCTTTCCTTGATCGAACAAGTTAGACTGTTATAGGTGGTGGCTTGGTACTAACTAATAACGTTCTGATTCTTTGGTATACAGTTGATTATGGACTACCACCTAATACAAGTTATCGTTAAGCAGTAAGTGGATAAAGTCTCTATGAGCTAGGGTTCGTACGACATACACCGTGTTGTCCTCAAGATGAATTATAATCAATATATAAGGATGCTTTCTATGGATGCGTTTAATTATAACAGGATTTTACGTGTCTAGGTCTTAGGAAGAAGTAACGCCTAAGTCTTAAGAATGATATGCCGCTTCGAGATAAGTAATCATTGCACTAATAAATAAACCAACGTTCTAATTGGATTAATAATGGTTAATACAGTTTTCTTATATTTGGCTAGACCGCTCTTTTATCTTCAGTTAATTTGCTTGAATGTGTTTTAGTGTCTTAAATTGATTTTAGTCACCACCAAACCCGTGCCAGTCTCTCAGACTGAAAACCCCCCTTATCCATTAGATTTAGGATTAACGTAGGTTTAGCATAGGTTTATCATAGATTAGACTAACTTAGATTAGAAAAACCAAAGTATTAATAAATTAAAAGTGTTCCTCGCTCTTAGTGATCGACACCCTACTTACCATGAAACTCTTACCCGACCGGGTACACTGCCCGTTAAAGTGTTATTTTTGGTTAAGTCGACAACATATAAATTTAAAACTTGAATCATAATTTAATACCACACAACAACACAATCAATGCCTCAAATGGTGCAGCCTTAATACTCGTATGGTAGCTGTTGTTGTACGAAAACTCTACTAAAGGCAAGTGTCTATCCTAGCCTTTTCTGAAATCAATCACACATGCACGTAGCATATACTCTAATGTTTGTATGGTCCTCTCACTTTAACCATCAGTGTGCGGGTGATTAGCTGTTCTCATATCCAATCAAGTACCTAAATCTTTCTAAAGCGATTGCCAAAAATGAGACATAAACTTACTTTCTCGATCTAAGATGATCGAAACTGGCACTCTATGCCTCAAGACGGCTTCCTTTAAGTATTGTCTCGTTAGTTTCTCCATAGAATCGGTTTCCTTTATTGGCAATAAATGAGCAGACTTAGTGAGATGGTCGACGATTACCTAAATCATGTCTTGATCAGTTGTCGTCTTTGGCAACTTAGTCATGAAGTCCATTGTAATGTTCTCCTATTTCTACTAAGGAATCTCTGGTTGAACCAGCAAGCCAGACGGATTCTGATATTCGGCCTTAACCTTGGCACACGTTAAACACTTATTGACGTAGGTGGTAATCTATGCTTTTATGTTGGGCCACCAGTACAGCTTCTTCAAGTCATGGTATATCTTATCCGATCCAGGATGGATGGAATACTTCGATTTATGTGACTCATGCATAATCAACATCCTTAAGTCACCAAGACAAGGTATCCAACTCCTATTCTTCAAACACAACTTCTCGTCAGAACGAGGTTCAAGTTTCTTAATCATTCTGCACAAGTCTTCAGATCCGTAATTCTCTTCCTTTCTTGAATCTGCTTGAGAGTTCAAAATTTGCACGGGAAGGTTAAATGCAATAGTCATCACTAAGGCTCAAAATTGTAGTGGCTTGACCTTTTCCTTTCGGCTCAATGCATCTGCCACCATGTTCGCCTTTCTCGGATGGTAACGTATCTCACAGTTGTAATCACTTAGGAGATCTAATCATCGACGTTGTCTCGTGTTCAACTCCTTTTGATCAAGAATATGTTGTAAGCTCTTGTGATCAGTGAACACGGTTCACTTCGTGCCATACAGATAGTGTCTCTACATCTTCAGGGCAAACACTACTGCTCCTAATTCCAAATCATGCATCGTGTAATTCTTCTCATGAATCTTGAGTTGGCAAGACGTGTAAGCTATGACCTTATCCCTTTGCATCAAAACAGCACCTAATCCTATGTGCGAGGCATAGCAATAAACCACAAAGTTCTCACTACCTTCTGGTAAAGCCAAAATCATAAGCTATACAAGCTATAATATAAAATAAGCTATCTAGCAATATATGTTTCTCAACCATCACGACCACAACATCAAAACTAACAAAACCTTATCCTTGTTCTTTTTTATTCGATCCCTAAACGCACCATTTTATTCATTTCGTTTCCAAAAATCGATTTTTACGACGATCAACATGTACAACTAACATCTATGCATCAATATAAACCTAAAAGGACAAATGAAATTTAAATTTGGAAACTTACAAGAAAATCTTCAAAAATGTAGATTTCGACATAAACCGGATAACCCAAACGTTGTTTAAATGAATACCCAAATACTCGTATCAACCCGGAATATCACGTTCTTGATCAAAGTTGGAAAATCTATGGTGGTTTGTGGTGGTTGGTGGCGGACGAACACACACACATACACACACACTTATGTGTGTTTTATTTTTTTTAAAATGAAAAATGATTATGAGAATTGGGGAATGGAAATCATCTTATGTACAATTTTAGGACAAGATTAGCTAAAATCAAGCCACCATATCTCCCTCCCCTTATCTATAACCGGTTGGGATCCTATGGGGTCTCGGGTCTTTCTTTTCATGTCAGGATCACTTAAAAGCTCATAAAACTCAACCGTAAAATACTCCCCAAAGTTACTTAGCATTTTTATTCACTTTAAAAATACTTTTCCATTAACCTAGAGTATTTACACGACATATTTACACTTTAAACCCTTCAAAACTCATTTGGACATTAACGAACGTGTCGGGACTCGTTTTTCGTCATTTTCTCAAAATTCACGGGTCAACCACCCGGAATGCAAATAACACAATAATAACCTCTAAAAAGGACTATTATTCACAATAGACCATAAATTACCACAATTCTCAACAAAATCACCACCGTCAACACGGTACAAAATCTGAATAATCTGACAAACGTCAAATAGTCAAAGGACTAAAAATGAAATATTCAAAACACAAAAGGGGCAAAGGTTACAATGCGTTCCTTTAGGTTAAACTTCACCAATTGCTCCATATTTACTGTAAATAACAAATATATACGATTAAGTACCAATTCATGCATAAATAAGGTAAAAAAAGCAATTTAGATAGGATAAATGATGTTATAAAAGTGACGTTATTTGATGTCATCATTTGTGCTTGAGAATGTGCGTTACATTCCTAAGTTAAAGGGAAATTTGATATCTTTGGGTACTCTATATTGATAGGGTTATACCGTGAAGTTGCATAATGGAAGAATAAAGGTGATCAGGGGTTCTTTGATGGTTTTTTCAGAAACTATAAAGGTAAAATGTGTGTACTCCTTCGATGGCTGGGCTGAATCGGGTGAAGCTATTATTGGTATAAAATAAAATAAGAGTCTTGCACAGGTGTGGCATAAATGCATGGGTCACATTAGTGAAACAGGCTTGCATGAACTGGAAAGAAAAGAGGTGTTGGGGAATAAAGGTCTAGGTAAGGTCGAATTCAGTGAAAATTATGTTATTAGAAAATCAACCAGGGTGAGTTTTAGTCTAGGTCAGCACACAATAGAGGGAGTGATAGACTATGTCCATGCGACCTCTAGGGTCCTTCTCGGGTGGAATCGGTAAGTGGTTGTCGGTACTTTTTATCGATTGTTTATGATTATTCAAGGAGGGCTTGTGTTCATTTTCTTAGACACACGAATGATACATTCAGCAAGTTCAAGGAGTGGAAGCAGTTGGTGGAAAACCAGACAGGTAGAAAGGTGAAGAAACTGCGAACAAATAACGATTTGGAGTTTTTTAATCAGGAATTTAATAACTTGTGCAAAGAGAGTGAGATAGCAAGACATTTGACAGTTGCAGGAACTCCGCAACAGAATGGTCTTGTTGAACGAATGAACATGACGCTCTTAAACAAGGTTAGGAGTTTACTGATTCAGTCTGGTTTGCCATCTTCGTTCTAGGCTAAAGCAATAGTGACGACATCATATCTGACCAATAGGTCTCCATCTTTATCATTGGAGAAGAATACACCTATGGATTTATGGTCAGTATACCCAACGAATTACAAGATTTTAAGGATATTTGGTTGCGTTACTTATTCACATGTGAATCAGGGGAAGTTCAAGCCCAGAGCTATTAATGCATATTCCTGGGGTATCTTAATGGTGTGAAGCGATACAGATTATAGAGGTTAGATGATGTTAACCCGAAGATAATCATAAGCAGATATGTGGTGTTTAATGAGATACTTATGAAACGCCCCTTTCCAGGCTCTAAATTTGACCAAGAATTAAAAACTTTGCGTAAACGCAAGATCGTGAATGACCATGTGTCACTCTTTGATAAACTGACATAAATACATTACTATTTGACCCTTGAAAGTATCATTAACATAAAGTAGACTCAATTAGCTTTCCAACGATATAAAGCACACCTTCTAACTCTTTACGGTTTAGTTTTTACGGCAAAAAAAAGATCGACAAAATCTGTCAAACTCAATCTAGCCGGGTGGCTGGATGAGCAGCCGGGCGGCTCCTCATTTCTGGTCACCCAAAAATGCACTTTTGACACTTTTTCTGGAAATCTAACTTCCCTAACTCGACCTTACACAAAACTTTCCAAAATACATTTAAACAACATATATTTTATAAATATGTATAAACTTGGTCCAAATGACTCGCAAAAGCGTATTTTACATGGTTTGCCAAATGCCTGATTTGACCCGTTTACATATACATAAGCACACAACTATAACAATGACCTTGACCCGGTTAAGCTTTCACATTTACAAAGTACTTGACTCTTGACAACAACATTAACAAACCGTTACTGACACTTGGGGTTCAACTTGATTTGAGCTCGGTACTAATACTAAGCTCATAGGCACGTTTCAATACACCTTTAACCCAAATTACCCTTCTAATCCGCATTTCTAATTTTACGCTTTAATCCAAGCTTTACTGTCGATAACCCGTAATCACTTCACTTCATTACTATTACACGAATTATAGAAGAAACAAGGAAGAAGATATGAAGAAGTTTAGAGAGAGAAACAAGAGAGAGAAAGTAGAGATAAAATGGAAGATTGTAATATTAGCTTCAAGAGAATAAACAACCAACACCCTTTTCCTTGGTGGAAAAGGGTTTATATACCCTTACACATTACATAGGGCGTGTAGGGCTTTGACACGGACCGGGTTCGAGATTTGCTTGGGCTTAAACCTGCAACACATACAATATTAGCTTACTAAACGAGCCCGGTTTCTTTTCTATCCTATTACAACGTTACATAACTGAATTCCCGAGACCTAATATTCATAATGAACGAACTTCATTGTTCGACTCAGTTTATTGAGGCTGACAATCTCCCCCGAAGTGAGTTCATTGTGACACTCCTTCATGGGATCAATGAGATTGCTTTTGTCGTTAAGCTCTTGTGATCTTGGTCTCCGTCTTCGTTGTAGGCTTGTTCCTTTATGCTATGTGATTTTTGATCTTGAGCCTTTGTCATTGTCTTTCGACATTGTCTTTTGTTCTGAGATCTCTAAATCCTTTCCTTGTTTATCTTGATCGTCTTTGCCACCTTGCGATCTTGTGTCTTGACCAACATGCTTATACTTTGCATCATCTTGAAAGCTTGCTAACAATCTCCTTTGATAGACTTAATATCTTAAAACAAGCTCTTGTATATCAGAGTTTGCTTGAAGGAAGATCTTGAATATCAGAGTTTGCGAAAGTCTTTATCTTTGAATCTTGAGCTTTCTTGATTCTTGAATCTTGATGCTTATAGTATGTCTTTGTAGTTTGAGAATGAGCATATGGTAATGAATCCGACTTCATTTGGAATAGGATACCGCCACCACCGTATAACCTGCAAGTTTACGTTAGTGATAATCGACAGATATGGACGAGAGTGACTTTGTCACTTCATCGAATAAGGTTGCAATAACCATGGTTCCCCGTTAATCAGTATAAATACTGCCTGTGATCAGATAGAATTCAAATGAATCTTCTTGAAAGGGTTTCGCAGCTGCACTAGCCGTTCTCGTTACCGGAGCGTCTCAAAGCAGACAACACGGTAAGAATGAATCAGATAGTTACTATCTTTCTGATTAAACCGTCAATTCATTTACTGGAACAAGTTTGATTCACATAGAATTGCACCATCGTTTCTTTCTAGTTGACACAAGTTTGATTCATATAGAATCTCACAAGTCACCTACCAAGAGCTTGTTTGATGTTGGCTCAAGAAGGATTTCCATCTTCACTGTGAATACTTAAGTATCACTCGGATGTTCTGGCAAAATCACAAGGATAATGCGTAGGACTCTTGTTAACAGCTTGTGAAATTATTGGAGTTCAACAAGTGTTTTTCATGAAATGTGTCATAATGAGATTTATTTTATTGATCTCTTGGCTCTAGACTCAATTAGTGCGCTTTGGTTTTAGTACTCGGAAGACTGCCACCTATTCAATATCAACTAACTCGGAGTGAGAAAGTCAATAGAAGTCGTGTGTATCTCCGTGACAAATGAGATAAGTTTCTGTTGAGAGAACTCGAATGGCTGGGAAGGGTTGTGCATTGCATCACTAGGTCCATGATGTCATTCTTAAATATCAGAATTCATCTTTGTGAAAACCGATAGATTATGTATTGACCCGATTTCTACCTAAGGTGTAGGGAGGGCTGCTTTGTTTTCACCCTTTATCCATACATTTCTTTTTAATTCTTCAACCCCTTCAATGCTTACCAAGACGTCATTACTAACACCTTGGTGTGATTATTCCAGTGTTAGCTCAATCTTAGTCGGCATTATTCCTTTATACTCATTCATCTCCAATCATATATAAGGACTACTATTTCTAACTATGGGATGTCCTTGGGTAGATCCCTCCGATTCTGGTTGGATAATAGGACTAATGCCTAACCTAACCACCTTATGACTTTAGAATCGTCGTGAATTAAGATGTTGTTGAGTATGAGATCATAACCATAAAACCTTTTCCGAAGAGTATCAAGCACTTTAAGTCGATTAGATCACTTATTATTTTCAAGATCACAATTTAATTATATTTCTCCCCTTATTTTAAATACTAATTCACTTAGTTTTTGAAATACCATGTAATTAAAATTTGTCATGAAAATCCAGTGGAGAAAACTTTTATACTTAGCATGAATTATATGAAACATTAACTTGCTCCCCCTCAATTTTATATATTTTTGACACCAAAAAAATGACACCAAGTTGTAAAATGAATATATAATTAAGGGTTAGCATTGTTGAGCACACAATTTCGAAAGATTATGAATTATCATTGAAGAATTTTTGAAAAATTGTGCTCAACCACTTAATCATCTTATAACATACCATCTATCAAGTAGTCATCATTATTACTGAGTTGTTATTAAGATATTTTTTGATAATGTTTTGAATACATAAGAATTGTCGTGAGATGATGTATCCAAAATCATTAAAACTTTGTTTTTTGAAAAAAACTCCCCCTCAAACATTGACTCATTTTGAACATGACACCAAATGTAGAAGAATTATCTTGTAAAAATTTATGAGGGATGGAGTGTTGAACATACAATTTGGAAAGATTTTGAATCGTCATTGAGAAATTCTTGAAAAATTATGTTCAAAATTTTGAAAAACATCATGTTAGAAGACTTCTCTTCTAACGCTAAGGATAAGTGCACTGAAACGTACACTCTCCTTTGTCGTTCGGGTCCGAGTTGCAATCTGAGAGCAATTACAACTCATAAAGAAAATTAGAAATGACATGTTTTGAAAGCATTTGAAACTCCTACTCGAACTTTATTTACACGCCCGTGTCGATGTTAATCAACATTTCTAGGTACGTAAATATTATCGATTCTAAGAGACATGTCGAGAAGATTCTTTTTGTGAAACATTTTCTGATTTTTTGTTTTTGTATTTTTCTTTTTGAAATTTTATATTTTTGTATTTTTCTCTGATACCAAATGTCGGTAACCCCGCAATCACTTCACTTCATACATATTACACAAAATCAAATAGAAAAGAGAAGGAAGATGAGAAGAAGTTTAGAGAGAGAAACAAGAGAGAGAAAGTAGAGAGAAAATGAGAATGGTTGATTAACTAGTGAAAAGTTAGAAAGTGAACCAACACCCTCTCCATCCTTGGAGAGGGGTATTTATAGTTAAACCAAGAGGCTTACATGCCTATGGTATTTCTACGTGCCGGGCTTAGGATTACTTAGGATTACGCCCGATACACGTGACCGATTAGCTTACATAGACGAGCCCGTTTACCCGTTCTAGCCTATTACAACGTTACATAATTGTATGACCGAGACTTAATATTCTTAATGAACGAACTTTCTTGATCGACTTAATGTTTAAGGCTAACACGTTGGTTATTCAGAGAGTCTTAAATGTGGTTGTTTCAAAATCTATTGCTGATAATTTATGGCTTCGTAACAACATTTTTAGAACCAAATGTACTTCCAAGGGGAGAACCTGTGATATGATTATAGATGGGGGAAGTTGCGAGAATATTGTTTCTACATATATGGTTGAGAAGTTAGGAATGAAGACAGAAGACCATCCTGAACTGTACCAGTTAACTTGGTTAAAAAAAGGGAAAACTGTTAAAGTCAGTAAATGTTGTCTTGTGCAGTTTTCTATTAGTAAGAGTTATAAAGATGAAGTGTGGTATGAAGTTATACCAGATAGATGCGGCTCAGCATTCTATTAGAGAGCGTCCTTGGTGTAATTTGATAGGAAAAACAAACATGAAGACGGGTTCTCAAAACAGCTACACAGCTTTAAGAAGGATGGTGTGAACATTACTTTAGTTCCGTTTGATTCTCGTCAGACACAGGCAGAGGGTTCTAATTTGTTTATGAAGAAGACTAATTTTGAGGGACTTATGAAAACCAGTCCCAATGTGTTTACTCTTGTGGTTGTAGAATAAAATGAGATTATCAGTGAAGCTCCCTTACAAGTTTAGCCATTGTTTAGGGAGTTTGATGATGTGATTCCTAATGACATACCCCCTGGATTACCGGCTATGAGAGACATTCAATATTGCATAGATTTTATTCCAGGTTCCGTTATCCCGACAGACCAGCTATCGGATGACTCC
Organism: Tanacetum coccineum; assembly: GCA_026074375.1. Lineage (NCBI taxonomy): Eukaryota > Viridiplantae > Streptophyta > Magnoliopsida > Asterales > Asteraceae > Tanacetum > Tanacetum coccineum. The sequence continues at coordinate 116,882 of BQNB010002984.1, forward strand.
GGTAGGAGTTTACAAAAAAGAAGCTTCAGAGACACAGTTACGGAGTTGTTGGAGAAAGGTTGATTCAAGAGAGTATGAGTCCTTGTGCAGTACGCTGCCTTGTTGGTACCACCAAGACATGGGACTTTTGTCGGATAGTGATTGATAGTATAGCTATGAACAAGATAACGGATCAAGTATCATATTCCTATTCCGCGTGTGGATGATCTTCTGAACACTACATGGTTCTAACCATTTTTTCTTAATTGAATTTGAGGAGTGGATATCAATCAATTTGGATGCGCCTTGGAGATGAAAGGAAGACAACTTCAAACTCAGATGGATTGTACGAGTAAATGGTTATTTCCCTTTTGGGTTGTCTAATGCCCGAGTACATTACAGCGCCTTATGAATTCAGGTTTTTTTAAACCTTTTATTGGTCATTTTTTTTATCGTTTACTTAGATGATATTTTGATATGTAGCAGCAGTCTTGAGCATCATTTTTCCCATCTCCGGCAAATATTTTCTGTATTGTTTTAGCGGGGTTAGAATTTAAAGTGATATTGGAAAAAATGTCACTTCCTTGTGACTGAAGTGACTTTCTTGGGGTATATTGTTACTGGTAGCGGCATAAAAATAGACCCAACAAAAGTTGAGGCAATTATTAGCTGGCCAACACCTTCCACTATTCATGACATTCGCAGTTTTCACGGGTTAGCGTCCTTCTATTGGCATTTTATACAAAATTTTAGTTCTATAATCACGCCTTTAACTGAATGTATGAAGGGTGGTCGATTCACGTGGACAAGTGAGGCTGCCAAGGCTTTTGACTTTCTAAAGGCTAAGGTAACCGAAGCTCGTGTTTTGGCATTACCTAATTTTGATGAAGTTTTCCAAGTTGAATGTGATGCATCTAGAGTGGGCATTGGTGGTGTTCTAAGTTAAAATCAACGGCCGATTGCTTTCTTCAGTGAAAAACTAAATGATTTGAGACGCAAGTATTCCAATTATGTTAGATATTAGAAAAAGACTCGGTCACCCTATGTATTTTACTGTTCAATATATCTCGTAGTTTAATAGGTAAACGTATGACTTTCGGTATTGAACCGGGTACTATACCCGGTGTATTGTAAGAACTGTCACACCCCCAAACTGGGCCTAGACGGAATACGTGTCTGAGGGCGTGACGTCATAACAATCCGATCACAAAGCAATAAAGAACGACCACTAATCATGGATGTTTGAAAAAGTTTACTCGTTGCATAAAATAAAATAGATTTAAGTTTTACAGCCCATAATGATTAAGTTAAAAGTAGCGGAAGCATAACAAAGTTTTAGTAATGACAACGAGTAAATAATAGATAAGTCTTGAAATTGGCGAAGTCACATAGCACATAGACTCCACATAGCATCAAGAGTCAATCCAAGCTAAGCACCTGAGAAAACATGTTTAAAACGTCAACGTAATGTTGGTGAATTCATAGGTTCAAGTTTGTACGAGAGTAGACCATAAGATTTCAAAACGTATGTGACTACTATAACAAATACAGCATCACATAAAAGTATTTATTGTTGCACTAAGCTCATGACACCGAAGCTAATTTAGTCAACAGGGCATCCTACATCCTGTTGCATAGTATTCCTGCCCTAAACCGGTGTCCCAAACCAAAGACCACCATAATGTATAATCGACATGACATATATTCGATTGTTCATCGACGACAGAAACAAGTAAGTGCATGCTTACTCGGATAGGGATAATTAGTCCCAATAGATCTATCTATTCACTCGCGCTCCCTTAACCGGTCCTCCGGTCGAGAAACTAACAGTTCATGATAAGTTGGGCAGTAGTGGGTTTGTAAGCTACTTAGGCAACACATAAACAAGTAAAACTCGCGTAAAGAACTTGTGTCCAATTTAAAAGCAAACAATGTTTCTCACCCCAATAGTATAAAGCGTTTGTAAATCGGTAAAAAGGTGAGGCTATGAACTCACCTTAGCAAGGGTAAGCGATAACCACAACAAACGATGAAGATAGAAGGAGGTCTAGCTGTTAGGATTATGAAAAAGACTCGGTCACCCCCGTGTATCATTAGTATAGCATAGC